>CAMRHE010001735.1:0-43459 GCA_947044405.1 Leptodactylus fallax | reverse complement strand
AGGCATTAAAGGATGCACTATACGGATGCAAGCTCATGTATGGTCTTGGAGCAGTGCTTTCCAGCTTCAGGATGGCCAGGAGAGGGTCATAGTGCATGGCAGCTGGTCTTTGAGAGATTCTGAAAGAAACCCTAGAATTATAGTTCATTTAAGTTGAGTTTGGCACTGGCATGGGCCATGACCGAGAAATTCTCTCTGAATATTTGACCGGTGCTGAAGTTTTAGTACTGACTGACAACAACCCACTAGCTCACCTGAAAATGCCAAGCTCGGGGCGCTAGAGGCCGAGGTGGATAGCCCGAATGACTAAGTTCACTTGCCGCATTAAGTATCGGTCCAAGACAGAGAACCAAGAATGCTGACGGGCTTTCTAGGGTAACCCGCCCAGACCCCCACAGTAGACGTGGATCATGAGTTGGAGCATGTGGAGGTGCCCGACTTCAGCCCCAGATTTTCACAGGGCCTTGGCCGCCGCTAATCAGTTTGAGATGGAGGGGACTGAAATGGCTCCTTTCTTTGGTCCCTCACGACAGGAATGGGCACAGATACAACAGACCCATGAGGAGCTGGCACAGATGATCAAGTGTGTTGAGAAAGGCCAGAAGCCCTGTAGAGAGGAAAGAGAACGACTGACACGTGAGATATTATCTGTTCTGAGTCAGTGGGAAAAGTTGGAGATGAAAAATGGAGTGCTATGCCGAAAAGGTCTATTTACCTTCTGAGATCGACATTCGATACCAAATTGTGGTGCCTAGTGAACTGGCTCGCTCGTTGGCAGTTGAGGCTCATAATAAGAATGGACATTTTGGTCATGAGAAGACCTTTCGTTGGTTACAGCGACTGATTTACTGCCCTGGTCTTCGTCAAATGGTCGAAGAAGTATGCCGCAGCTGTCGAACTTGTGAGATCCATAAGGCAATAGAACAGAGAGCTCCCCTGCAAACCATCGTGACCCAGGAACCTTTAGAAATCGTCATGATAGACTATCTAATGGTGGGCCCATCCAATAGCGGACACCAGTATTGCCTCGTAATGGTGGATCACTTCACCAAATTTGCGGTGGTAACCGCCACCAAGGACCAGACAGCTGAGTCAGCAGCTCGTGCTCTGTGCCAAGATTTCATTCGAGTATATGGGTGCCCTAAACGCATCCACTCCCGACCAGGGTGCCTGCTTTGAGGGACACGTAATGAAAGAAGTTCAACGTATCTACTGGATAAAGAAGTCGCACACGACTCCATACCACCCTCAGGGAAATGGGGCCTGTGAGAGATTCAACAGAACTCTGCTACAGATGCTGCGGACTCTGGAGGAAGACAAGAAGTTACAGTGGCCTCAGTTCTTGTCTGAAATGGTGTGGGCCTATAACAATCAGGTCCATTCTACAACGGGGTACTCTCCTTATACACTTCTCTTTGGGCGGTCTGGGCGAAGTATAGGAGAATTACAGTTGGATGATGTGGATGGGTTCCCTCCGAGGGATCCAACCTCTTGGGTGCGGGCGCACCGGCAGAGACTTGAGACGATCCATCGATTGGTGCGGCAGCGCCTGCAAGAACATCCCCATCCTGATAAGACCCCAGTGCAAGAAGCACCATTGCAACCAGGCGACCTGGTGCTAGTTCGTGTCCAAGAAACCCCAAGGGAAATTGGAAAGCCGATGGGAGGCTTTGCCGTATCGTGTTGTTGGCCGCAAGTATGCGAATGGGCCAGTGTACCAGGTCCAGAAAGAAGGAACTGATTGTGTTCGAGTACTTCACCGAAATATGTTGCGCCTGTGTCATTCTGAAGGGACAAATCATGATGGGCCTGCCAATGTGAATGAGCTCCCACAGTCAGAGAATGCAGGTGCGGAATGGGCCTCAGACGAGGAGGATGATTGTTGGCCGATCCCTGCTCCTGGGGATGTTCCACCTGTGACTACTGTATCTCCGGCCTGTGTCCCCTCAGGTGCGGAATCCGCTGGTCCTTCTCAGCCCATAGCTGCAGCACCCCCATAATATACCACCGGTCCTCAGACGGACCACTAGGCCAAATGCTGGTATTCCCCCTGTTCGGTATGCGCAGGATGAGTTTGTTTGGCCTGCCATACATCGGTATACTACCACCCTGTGCATAAAAGTACAACCCTCTGGATATACAGTCATAGGCAGGGACTGCCAATCTTAAAGTGGGGGGAATATGTAAGAGACAGCCAATGTTGTCCTAAGCTTCATTTGTCTGTATAAACTGTTAATGTTGAATGTATTTCTGTGATTCTGTTCCTTTAAGACAGCAGCCATTGTAATTGTGACATGATGCTGGAGTGAGACCCCCCCCCCCCCCTTTTATATCAGCCTGTCTGTTCTGCAGACTAAATGTGAGCAGAGAAGCAGGAAGTGACGAGACAGAGAGCAGCAGCCATCTTGGCAAGTGTTGTATTGAACTGGTGTGGAGATTTTTCTGTACAGCTAAGCTGTATCTTGGTCCAGAGACAAACAGAGTGTAAAGAGACAACAGGACTAGTGAGTCCACGTGAAAGGAACTGTGCTCAGTGGCTGATCAGTGAGACTGACATTGTGACTGTGTATATGGATACCACAGATAGAGACTCGCAGTGCTGTTGATGTACTGGACAGCACCTGCTAAACCCCGGCTTACAACCCAGCTCAGTGTATGGATTCGGCAGGACTGTCAGTGTGCTGAGTGGAATCTGCTGTTGGATTACATTGCATTCATTGGGTTTCCCTGTTAAAGAGGACTTCATTTCTCCCAAGATCCTGATAACAGTGAGGAGAGGACGCTTCACTATAAAAGAAAGGAACGACTTTGGGCCCCACCGCGCGCTTCTACTGACTGTAAGCGGTCCACCTGGACCACTGGGGAAAAGGGGGTGCACCCAAATGTGATGTCAGGGTCAGTTAGGGATAGTTTTGAGTATATTGTTCATTCAGTGTCCATACTGCAGAAGTGGACAGAGTAAAAGTAGAAACCATTGCAGAATTTGCCTTGAAATTGTTCATGCTATATTGTATATTTTGCTTGTCTTTATCCCTGTCATTTTACCTTCAAATAGCCTTTATTAACTTATAGTAAATATATATTCTTTTCTTGAACTACCGCGTGTGCGTTCATTTCTGGTTGCGGAGTCCAAACCACCTGCCTTGCTCTCGGTTCACAGCTTGTAGGACCTCGCAGGCAGTGTCAGCTTTCGCAGAGGGGGGGACATATGCAGCTATCACGATGACATGCGATAGTTCCCTTGGTAGGTAGAAAGGCCTCATGCTCACAGCTAATAGTTCAATGTCCTCACAGCAAGTTTGCTCCTTAATCACAATGTGCCTAGGATTACACCATCTATTATTCACAAACATTGCCAGCCCTCCTCCTTTCCTCTTACCGCTCTCCCTTGTCCTGTCTGCCCGAAGGAGTTTAAAACCATCCAAGGAGACCAGAGGGTCAGGAGTAACTTCAGTGAGCCAAGTCTCTGTAAGTAGCATCATGCTGCACACCCGAAACTCCTGATGGTGCCTGGTGAGTGCTGTTAGTTCATCCATCTTGTTCGCAAGAGATGTCACATTGCCCATGATGATGGAGGTTACAGCTGGTCGGTAATGCCTCTTTTTAATCCTAAACCACCTACCTTTCCTGTTATGTCACATCCCTTGTCAAACCAGGTGCAAAAAGTCTAAAGCAATAAATGTGGCACATGTAATATACACAATATAAGATGCCAATTAAATCAGTATTTTGTCACATTTAGCTTAGCAAATATTCTCTGTGATTGTTATGTCCATTATCTCTGTACTGTGACATCACTATGTATATTATCTCTGTACTGTGACATCACTGTGTATATTATCCCTGTACTGTGACATCACCGTGTTTATTTTCTGTACTGTGGCATCGCTGTGTTTATTATCCCTGTACTGTGACATCACTGTGTTTATTATCCTTGTACTGTGACATCACTGTGTATATTATCTCTGTACTGTGACATCACTGTGTATATTATCTCTGTACTGTGACATCACTGTGTTTATTATCCTTGTACTGTGACATCACTGTGTATATTATCTCTGTACTGTGACATCACTGTGTATATTATCTCTGTACTGTGACATCACTGTGTTTATTATGCTTGTACTGTGACATCACTGTATATATTATCTCTGTACTGTGACATCACTGTGTTTATTATCCTTGTACTGTGACATCACTGTGTATATTATATCTGTACCAGGGGTGAACCTAGCCTCTTTTCTGCCTGAGGAGAACTGTAGAAAGGCGCCCCTTCAAAAAAAAAATTAAAAAAACCCCACAATACACAAAGTTATAAAACAGTTTTTAATAATTCTTTTTACTGTATTACTTCAGTATCAGAGATCAACAACACGGTATTAACAATGACAATAACTTCACACATCTTCTGCTTGGTGGATGGACAAGCCCATGTGGCCCCCATTCTCTATAATAGGAGCGCCGCAGATAGCTGAGTACTGGACTTCGGCTATATTTGGCACTCCCATCGAGGCGAATGGGAGCCACATGGGTTCATCCATCCACCAAGCAACACGCCTATATTCAGCCTGGCTGTGGTCAGGCTGAATTTCCAGAGGGGAGAACAAAACAATTCTCAGGCCCAGTGGTGGTCTTAGCAGACAGACTCCAATCAATCATAATCAACCAATTATAAAATATATGATATAACCCTCTATAATGAATAATACCCCCAAGTGCATCTTGTGTGACGTCAGGTAAGTTTACCTGCAGAGCGATGTGACCTGACGGAACGCACACAGACTAGTGCTCCTCCATGCCGCCCCTCCTAGCTGTCGCGGATAGTGCCGCCTGACTTCACCTCACTTTGCCTCATTAGAAGTGAGCCCCTGCTCTGTACTGTGACATCACTGTGTATATTATCTCTGTACTGTGACATCACTGTGTATATTATCCCTGTACTGTGACCTCACTCTGTTTATTATCTCTGTACTGGGACATTACTGTCTATATTATCCCTGTACTGTACTGTGACATCACTGTGTGTATTATCCCTGTACTGTACTGTGACATCACTGTGTGTATTATCCCTGTATTGTACTGTGACATCACTGTGTGTATTATCCCTGTACTGTACTGTGACATCACTGTGTGTATTATTCCTGTACTGTACTGTGACATCACTGTGTTTATTATCCCTGTACTGTGACATCGCTGTGTATATTATCCCTGTACTGTGACATCACTGTGTATATTATCACTGTACTGTGACATCACTGTGTATATTATCCCTGTACTGTACTGTGACATCACTGTGTGTATTATCTCTGTACTGTGACATCACTGTGTATATTATCACTGTACTGTGACATCACTGTGTATATTATCCCTGTACTGTACTGTGACATAACTGTGTTTATTATCTCTGTACTGTGACATCACTATGTATATTATCTCTGTACTGTGACATCACTGTGTATATTATCCCTGTACTGTGACATCACTGTTTTTTTGTGTGTTTTGGTGGGGGGTTGGTGGGTGTGTTGGGGGTGGTGTGTTTGTTTGTGGGTTTTGTTTTTTTGTGACCTGTGTTTTTCCCTGTCTGGACACACCGTGTTTATTTTCTGTACTGTGGCATCGCTGTGTTTATTATCCCTGTACTGTGACATCACTGTGTTTATTATCCTTGTACTGTGACATCACTGTGTATATTATCTCTGTACTGTGACATCACTGTGTATATTATCTCTGTACTGTGACATCACTGTGTTTATTATCCTTGTACTGTGACATCACTGTGTATATTATCTCTGTACTGTGACATCACTGTGTATTATTATCTCTGTACTGTGACATCACTGTGTTTATTATGCTCTGTACTGTGACATCACTGTATATATTATCTCTGTACTGTGACATCACTGTGTTTATTATCCTTGTACTGTGACATCACTGTGTATATTATATCTGTACCAGGGGTGAACCTAGCCTCTTTTCTGCCTGAGGAGAACTATAGAAAGGCGCCCCTTCAAAAAAAAAATTAAAAAAAAACCCACAATACACAAAGTTATAAAACAGTTTTTAATAATTCTTTTTACTGTATTACTTCAGTATCAGAGATCAACAACACGGTATTAACAATGACAATAACTTCACACATCTTCTGCTTGGTGGATGGACAAGCCCATGTGGCCCCCATTCTCTATAATAGGAGCGCCGCAGATAGCTGAGTACTGGACTTCGGCTATATTTGGCACTCCCATCGAGGCGAATGGGAGCCACATGGGTTCATCCATCCACCAAGCAACACGCCTATATTCAGCCTGGCTGTGGTCAGGCTGAATTTCCAGAGGGGAGAACAAAACAATTCTCAGGCCCAGTGGTGGTCTTAGCAGACAGACTCCAATCAATCATAATCAACCAATTATAAAATATATGATATAACCCTCTATAATGAATAATACCCCCAAGTGCATCTTGTGTGACGTCAGGTAAGTTTACCTGCAGAGCGATGTGACCTGACGGAACGCACACAGACTAGTGCTCCTCCATGCCGCCCCTCCTAGCTGTCGCGGATAGTGCCGCCTGACTTCACCTCACTTTGCCTCATTAGAAGTGAGCCCCTGCTCTGTACTGTGACATCACTGTGTATATTATCTCTGTACTGTGACATCACTGTGTATATTATCCCTGTACTGTGACCTCACTCTGTTTATTATCTCTGTACTGGGACATTACTGTCTATATTATCCCTGTACTGTACTGTGACATCACTGTGTGTATTATCCCTGTACTGTACTGTGACATCACTGTGTGTATTATCCCTGTATTGTACTGTGACATCACTGTGTGTATTATCCCTGTACTGTACTGTGACATCACTGTGTGTATTATTCCTGTACTGTACTGTGACATCACTGTGTTTATTATCCCTGTACTGTGACATCGCTGTGTATATTATCCCTGTACTGTGACATCACTGTGTATATTATCACTGTACTGTGACATCACTGTGTATATTATCCCTGTACTGTACTGTGACATCACTGTGTGTATTATCTCTGTACTGTGACATCACTGTGTATATTATCACTGTACTGTGACATCACTGTGTATATTATCCCTGTACTGTACTGTGACATAACTGTGTTTATTATCCCTGTACTGTGACATTACTGTGTGCATTATCTCTGTACTGTGACATCACTGTTTATTATCCCTGTACTGTGACATCACTGTGTGTATTATCTCTGTACTGTGACATCACTGTATATATTATCCCTGTACTGTGACATCACTGTGTGTATTATCCCTGTACTGTGACATCACTGTGTGTATTATCCCTGCACTGTGACATCACTGTGTGTATTATCCCTGTACTGTGACATCATTGTGTTTATTACCCTGTACTTTGACATCATTGTGTTTATGTTCTCTCTACTGTGACATCACTGTGTATATTATCCTGTACTGTTACATCACTGCGTTTATCTCTGTGCTGTGACATCACTGTGTGTATTATCCCTGCACTGTGATCTTGACATACTGTACAAGTGTAACCGTACATAATAACGTAGTGGTAGTACAGTACTAAGACAGTAGATGGTGCCCGTATTCAAGAAGTGATAAGAATAATTACCTTTAGGAGAAATGCACACATATAATAAACACTAGGTGGCAGTCACATGGACATAACCTACTTAAAGAGTAACTAAACTTTCGGACAATTTTTGATTTTCTGGCAGTATTTGTGTCATTAATAAATTTTGTAATATACTTTATTAACAGATTTTGTCTAATTTATGTGAAATCCTTTATTCTTGCTTCTGTATTGAGATCTGTTCCTGTCTCTCACTGCATGTTACTGTGTATGGAGTATGAGGCTGTGTAATATGTAGAGGAAATGAGGGTGGGGGAGGGTCACTTCAAACAGTTATATCTTGGACATTATACAATTTATAAATTTGCTTTGGGTGTCTTATGAAAGAGGAGATTCATAAGACTGAAAGCTATAAAAGCTATATAAACCTATAAAATGTAACCACCAGGCATCTGAGCCTATACAGTATAACCATTAAACATCTGAGCCTATACAGTATAACCACTAAACATCTGAGCCTATACTGTGTAACTACCCAGTATTCAAGCCTATACTGTGGAACCACCACACATCTGAGCCTATATTGTGTAACCATCAAGCATCGGAACCTATAATGTGTAACCATCACACTCCATGCACTATACTGTATAACCACCACGCATCTGAACCTATACTGTGTAACCACTGAGAATCTGAGCCTATACTGTGTAACCAGCAAGTATCTGAGGCTATACTGAGTAACCACTAAGCATCTGATCTGTAACCACCATGTACCTGATCTTATACTAAGTAACCACAAATCATCTGTACTGAGCCTGTACTGTGAAACCACCAAGCATTTGAGCCTATAATGTGTAACCACTAAGTATCTGATCTGTAACCACCAAGCGTTTGATCTTATACTAAGTGACCACGAATCATCTGAGCCTGTACTATGAAGCCACCAAGCATTTGAGACTATATTGAGTAACCACAAATCATCTAATCTTATACTGAGTAACAACCAAGCATCTGAATAAAACTGAACCATTTGTATTCAATAGTCTCCTTACTATTCTTACTATGCCATCACTTTACGGGTTAGTCAGCACCATACCTTTCAGTTTCCACAGATACTCCCAGCTTGGTCATCTTAGATGTGTACCCACTCTCACCAATCTGCTCTCCACAACATCATTGTGGCATATGCATTAAGCAATGCTATGGGCCTCTTTCATATATGAAGTATCCCCTTCCTAGGCTGGCCTGGGACCAGGTGAAGGAGATATCACATTCTCTTCTGCTCTGAATAGCCATGTACATGTATACGGGTGTCACCTACAATTATAATCGGACCCTTGATTCAATGATGCCCAAATGTATAACAAACAGAAGTGAACATCTTCCTTCATTAGACATATATAGAAGACTTATTTGTCTTCTGGAAAGGCATTGCACCCTCAGCTCTGGAATTCTTCAATTCTGTCTGTAGAAAAGCGGGACTTCAAATTCACTCTCAACATGAGCAAAACTTCTGATGAATTTTTAGACAGAGATATTTCACATGATGGTTCATATTTCATCACAAAAAAAGTGGATGTTAACGTATTATATCTTATCTCACTAGTACTCGACAGTGTATATTACTGAACATTCAACATCACCTGGATCAGCAGGAAAGTCTACGTTATGTACTCTAGATTGTCTAGAATCACTTATTACTAAGTAGTGAGGATTGGCGTCATTTGTAGATGAAGCAGATAAAGGTTAGAAAAGAAACGGAAAAGTGAATGAAGGTTCTCAAGAGAAAAGCAAACAACACAAGAAACACAAGTTATCATGTAAAGAGAACATACTACATATACTACATGAGAATCAGATAAAGCAGGACATAGCCAAGAAGAGATTGCTTCTGACCAAAAGCAAAAAACATTTGAGGCCAGTGTCTTGTCCATCCTAGACTTGCCCACTGCTATGAGGCCCAGCACTGGCCCAGTAATGGTCTACTCTAGTCTATGTGGTGGCACAATTCACCTTCCCCAAACCAAACTACTTGGCTGGCCCTTAGATAGTCCAGTGGTCGATCTCCTGGAGAACGTCTAGCAGAAGAACCAGACACAATGGGAATAGATGGTGACACGTTTGCTGTGGGCAACAGAAAGTCAGCTGAGACATGGAGGGTTAAGAATAGAGAGACGGGTTTCCAAAGTGTAGTGAGATAAGTCAAGGGTGAGATAACCAGCTTTGTGGTATTGTAACATGCAGGTGATGGACACGACAACCGGGTTGGACGTTCCAACTAGTTTACTGGAGGGTTAGAACAAAGGACAACTTCGGAAAGAGAACAAACAAAGAAGAGTAATGATAATGTATTCAACTCGTGGTGGTCTTCGGCTGCCTGTGCAAGGAGAGCGTTATGGAATTGTTGCTTAAGTAATTCCCAAAACATAGTGGGATTGCTATTTAAGCAATTTCCTAATACACAGCAGGGTACTGACAGAACCAGCAGACAGTAGGTACACAATCTACCTACAATCCTACATTGCTGTGGTTCTCACAGTCTAAGGTTATCCTGAGGTATCCACAAGAGCCCACAAATGGACTTGACTGTTCGGAACGCAGGTTGAAGCCCAGAACAAGGTGCCAGAAAATAGGTGCACGTCCAGGCTAAGGACCTAACCAGAAAACCTATGGCGGGTAGTGAAAGTAAATACCCCGCTTCAGTCCTGTAAATTATGTAGATATAGATATTACTGCTTCCCTGTATCATCTCTTAAAAGATGTAGCTATTACTGCTTCCTTGTCTCATCCTGTAAATAATGGAGATTTTATTACTTCACTGTCTTATCCTGCAAGTGATGTAGGTACAGATATTACTACTTTCCTATCTCATTCTATAAACCATGTAGGTACATATTTTACTGTTTCCTTGTCTCCTCCTATAAATGAATAGATGTTACTCCTTTCCTGTCTCGTTCTGTAAATCATATAGATACAGTTATTACTACTTTCCTAAGTCATTTTCTAATACATGTAGGTACAGATATTTCTGCTCCCCTATCTCATTCTGTAAATGATGTAGGTAGAGATATTACTACTTCCCTGTTTTACTGTGTAAATAATGTATCTTCTCCTATAAAAGATAAGGAAGAAATAAAAGGACTTCCCTGTAAATGATTTAGTAAGTATAATAACACTTTGTGCCAAGGGCCAAAGTGATTGGGCACATATGCCTGCATCTGTTTAAGGTGGAAGACCACAAGTCATCATATATACGCACTACCGATGAAGCCCCTAGCAAGAAATGGAGGTTACACGTGGCCTTCAGAATTATCTTCAAGATAATGGAGCTTCAGGATGATGTCCCAAGGTAAATCAGGGTTCCGTGGCCTTGTAATTGCACGATGGATTCCGTCCATATGAAACTTGGTGGTATCATGGTACGGCAACAGTGCCATGAATAAGGGGGTAGCAGGGGAAGTGAAGTCTGTAATGTCTTCAGGAACACCTCGTATTTGGAGGTTTGTCCTGCAGGAACAATTTTCTAAATCCTCCAGTTTCATTTCTAGTGCCTTTTTCTTAACTGTTGGATTGTCAATGTCTCATCTATCATTCGCCAGGGCATCCACCATGCTTTCTGCTTTGGCCCCTACATAAGCTCCTGGAGTATTTGGACAAAGTGCTACTTCCTTACAGTCGGAGGGAGTTCTTCTTTAAATAGTAAATGGATAGCTTGAAAATGTTCATCAGATTGTTGTTGGTTTAATTGTGGTGGGATAGGTGCAGGGGAAGGCTAAGAGCTATGGCCAGAGGCTTCACTTCTGGTTGGAGACTGGCATTCATAGATTCAGTGAGGGAGTGAAAGATGGCCGGGATAGACTGTGTAGCACCAGTGTAGGACCGTTGGAACTTAATTTCTTCATCTTGATCTTGCTGGCACATTCTTAAGCAGGTGTGGTAGCACTAGTGAAACTGGTAATATTGCTGTTCTTCCGCTATTGAAGCAGCTGGCACAGAGCTAAACTCACACGCGCCAGGCTTGGCAAGCTGCGCTCATGTGCCACTTGTGTAGCAATATTTAAGAGGAGATGGCAGGATCCTCTTCTGAGACTCACTGGATTTGGTGAATTGTACATTAGCTTAGTCTTTCCAGTCTCACTGTAGATGGCCATCTCCATTTCAAAATCCATTACCCATCAAAATGTCCACTGTTTATCTCAGTGAGAGCTACTTGTCTCCAGCTCACTACCCCAAGGAGAGCTGGAAAATGTAGTTCTGGCTTTCTTCAGCAGATGTGCCAATGGCCAGTCATACTGTATCAGTGCCTGCGGCTCTCCATAAACCTATTACAGGGATTACACTAAAGTATCCAAAATGTGAACTTTCCTACTTCAATCTGCAAATTATGTAGGTACAGATATTACTACTTCCCTGTTTCATTGTGTACATGATGTAGGTACAGATATTACTACTTCCCTATCTCATCCTGTAAATGATGTAGGTATAGATAATACTTCGGACCTATTTTATCCTGTAAATGATGTAGGTGAAGATATTACTATTTCCCTATCTCATTCTCTAGGTGCAGATATTACTGCTTTTTTGTCTCAATTTGTAAATGATAGATATACAGATGTTACTGCTTTCCTGTCTTATTCTGTAAATCATGTACTGTAGATACTTTACTAAGTCATTTTTGTTACTAAGTCATTTTCTAATACATGTAGGTACTGATATTACTGCTTCCCTGTCTCATTCTATAAATTATGTAGGTACAGATATTACTACTTCCTGGTCTCATCCTATAAATTATGTAGATACAGACATTATTGCTTTCCTTGTCTCATCCTATAAATTATGTAGATAAAGATATTACTGCTTTCTAGTCTCATTGTCTAAATGATGTAGGTACATACTGTATATTACTATTTCCCTATCTCTTTCTCTAAATGATGTGGGTACAGATATTACTTCTTCCCTGTCTCATCCTCTAAATCACAGGTGTCAAACACAAGGCCCGCGGGCCGAATCCGGCCCACTGCCTTCTGTTATCCGGCCCGGAACTTATCTGGCCCGCAGGGGCGCGGCATTTTTTATTGTCTATGTAATGTAAACCAGCCCAGAACAGGCCGCTTAAAAAAACAAAAAAACAAAGCTGCGCGATACCTGTCCTGGGCTGGTTTACGAGACCTCTGCATGTCAGCGCAGGCGGCGATACAATGACGTCATCGCGCCTCCTACGCTGACACGCAGACGTCGCGGACAAGAAGAGGAGGAGGCTGCGGCTGCATCAAGACAGCGCAGGTAGGTGAGATAAGTTTTTTTATATATATAAATAGGCCGTTGCCTGCTGGAGTATCCCCAGCACGTAACGGCCTATTTACTTACCGATTCCCGCTGCTGGTCGTGGCCGCCCCCGCTTCCCCTTCTGCTATGGGACGCAGAAGCAGCTGTGTGCAGGAGCGGGGATGGTAAGTGAGGCCGCGGCCCGCGAACCCCATCAAATACTACTATTATTATACTCCGGGGTCTTTTCAGACCCCGGAGTATAATAATCGGAGACCCAGGGGAGGTGATAAACATAAAAACCAGTGTTACTCACCTCTCCGGCGATCCGATGTTACTCCCAGCCGGCTTCGGCCTTCTTTGGTGACGTCCCAGGCGTCACGTGAGCCGGGCCGACGTCATTATGTCGCGACGCCGGTCTGTGCGACATTGAAGAAGGCCGAACGCAGGGAGAGCACCGGAGCCCAGGTAAGTAACACTGATTTTTATGTTTGTCACCACCTGGGTCTCCGATCATTATACTCAGGGGTCTGAAAAGACCCCAGAGTATAATAGCTCAGAAAATGGCATGTTGTCCCACTATGGCTGATATAGGTGTCTCTCCCTAAAAATCAAGCTCATATAGACCACTTTTTACTTCTCTATGTTGAGGGGCTCATGGGACCACTTTGTAGGAATGACTGATATGTTCCTGTTTAACATTGTATCGGTAATGGTTACTTATGTATAACCCATCATGGAGCTACATAAAGTTCTGCTTTGGAAATGTAAAATAAAAGAAACAGACATCTCCCAACATTTGTAGTTCATGGGTGGGGGGTCACTATGGGACATAATACCGTGTGCAGGGGCCACTATGGGGCATAATACCAATGCAGGGGCCACTAAGGAGCATAATACCGATTGCAGGAGCCACTATAGAGCATAATAACGTGTGCAGGGGCCACTATTGAGCATAATACCGTGTGCAGGGGCAACTATTGAGCATAATACCGTGTGCAGGGGCAACTATGGAGCATAATACCGTGTGCAGGGGCCGCTGTGGGGCGTAATACTGTGTGCAGAGGCAACTATAGAGCATAATACCGTTTGCAGGGGTAAACAGTATTTGTATAGTGCTTAATTTTTGATATATTCAGAAAAGGATGAAGATAGTATGTAACATGCCAATGTCTTAGGTTTTAACAATACATTATGTTCTTCCTGGTTGCCCTCAAAGGGCTGATTGTAACAGTAGTAATGTACAAATGTAACTACTGCTTAATAGCTCGCTTAACTGTTAAGGAGAAGTTACTTTTATACATGTGTAAAATAATCTTGGCCCTTCAAGGTACCCCGTGAGGCTGAAGTGGCCCCCGGAGAAAATTTGAGTTTGACACCCCTGCTCTAAATCATGTAATATTACCACTTCTTGTCTTATGAAATGATGTAGTTAATACGGCATTCCATTACCTTGCTGCAAATGGTATGCACAGATAGTACTATATATCCTTATGTTATCCTGTAAAAGATAAGGAAGAAATAAAAGGAATTCCCAGTAAATGATTTAGTAAGTATAATAACACTTTGTGCCATCCTGTGAATGATATAGGTACAATAACATTACCAGTAGTGTTGCTATATTAATAACGGGCAAAATAAAACAAGTCAAGCAGAGTTCTCATAAAGCAGAGTGAAACTGTAGGATTTTGGATCCATAAATCACAACCACCTAGGAGCCTAAAGCAGTAGTGACTATGGACAGTCCAGAAACACCAAAGTGGAAGGGCAGGACATAGCACAGGTTCTCAAGTGTCTCGGTGGTCATGAGGTAAAGAGGATGAGGCTAGCAATTCTAGTAGCTTGGAGAACTTCTTTTACATCATCTAGGTTGCAGATTATATAGGATGTGGAGTTGGCCTGAAAGATAAAAAAAAAATGGAAATCCCCACTAGCATTTCATGCCAAGGGCCAAAGTGATTGGGCACATATGCCTGCATCTGTTTAAGGTGTAAGACCACAAGTCATCATATATACGCACCACTGATGGAGTCCCTAGCAAGAAATGGAGGTTACACGTGGCCTTCAGAATTATCTTCAGGATAATGGAGCTTCAGGATGATGTCCTAAAGTAAATCAGGGTTCCGTGGCCTTGTAATTGCACGATGGATTCCGTCCATATGAAACTTGGTGGTATCATGGTACGGCAACAGTGCCATGAATAAGGGGGTAGCAGGGGAAGTGAAGTCTGTAATGTCTTCAGGAACACCTCGTATTTGGAGGTTTGTCCTGCAGGAACAATTTTCTAAATACTCCAGTTTCATTTCTAGCGCCTTTTTCTTAACTGTTGGATTGTCAATGTCTCATCTATCATTCTCCAGGGCATCCACCATGCTTTCTGCTTTGGCCCCTACATAAGCAACTTACTTCCCCAGCTCCTGGAGTATTTGGACAAAGTGCTACTCCCTTACAGTCGGAGGGAGTTCTTCTTTAAATAGCAAATGGATAGCTTGGAAAAGTTCATCAGATTGTCGCTGGTCTATTTGTGGCGGGATAGGTGCAGGGGAAGGCTAAGAGCTATGGCCAGAGGCTTCACTTCTGGTTGGAGACTGGCATTCATAGATTCAGTGAGGGAGTGAAAGATGGCCGGGATAGACTGTGTAGGCACCAGGGTAGGGCCGTTGGAACTTAATTTCTTCATCTTGATCTTGCTGGCACATTCTTAAGCAGGTGTGGTAGTACTGGGGAAACTGGTAATATTGCTGTTCTTCCGCTATTGAAGCAGCTGGCACAGAGCTAAACTCACACGCGCCTGGCTTGGCAAGCTGTGCTCATGTGCCACTTGTGCAACAGTATTTAAGAAGAGATGGCAGGATCCTCTTCTGAGACTCACTGGATTTGGTGAATTGTACCTTAGCTTAGTCTTTCCAGTCTCACTGTAGATGGCCATCTCCCTTTCAAAATTCATTACCCTTCAAAATGTCCACTATTTATCTTAGTGGTTGCTACTTGTCTCCAGCTCATTACCCCAAGGAGAGCTGGAAAATGTAGTTCTGGCTTTCTTCAGCAGATGTGCCAATGGCCAGTCATACTGTATCAGTGCCTGCGGCTCTCCATAAACCTATTACAGGGTTTACACTAAAGTATCCAAAATGTGAACTTTTTATGGAAATATCACATGGTAAATTTTATGTCATCATAAATTTAATTCAAAAAGTCATGAAATGATTGTAAGTCAGCTCAATTGCCTATATATACAATAAAAATGTAATCTATGTATCTCCTCCACTCCAGAACTTTTTGGAAGTTGTGGGACACACAGATGTTGGTATATGTAGGGGCCATGCTGGAATTTATCATGGTGCATTTCAACTGCAAATTTTGGTTTCAGTCACAGAATGAAAAGAACAGGGGATCCCTAAGGTAAGTATAACATGTTTTATTTTATATAGTGTCTTGAGTAGAGATGGGTGAATCGGTTTGTAATGAGCCAGGTTCATCCTGAATATTCCAAATTGTTTGGTTTATTGTGAAACCGAACAAATGGAGATTTGTCTCGGGTGAACTAAAATGGCTGCCGCATTATACTCTGGGGTCTATTCTTATCTCTTGAGATGCCAGAGTATAATAGGTGGAGGCAACCTTCTGTTACCTCTCTTGGGCCTTTTCGCTACGTCTGGCGCTCATCTGTGACGTCATCGGCTCTGGCTCAATGCTGAGGCCTGTGATTGGGTGTGCCATGTGACCTCCTGTGGCCCAATCAAAGGCCTCAGCCGTGACCCCAGGCCCGGGCCCAATGATGTCATAGAAGAGCGCCGGATGTCACAATGAAAGCACCAGATGCTACGAGGAAGCCCACGAGAGGTAAGGGAAGGTGCATATGAATGTTTTTTTTTTTTTTTTTTTTTACACATCCCCTGGGCCTTCATCTATTATACTTTGAGGTCTGTCACTTTGACATAACTTCAGCTGTGTTTGCCTTTGAGAGCTAGAAACTGAACATATAGGTTCCTAGGCGCACTAAGAGTATTCTACACTATGTTTTATAGATAGGTTCCTAGGAGTTCTAAGAGTATTCTACACTATGTTTTATAGATAGGTTCCTAGGAGCCCTGACAGTGTTCTACACTATGTTTTATAGATAGGTTCCTAGGAGCCCTGACAGTATTCTACACTATATTTTATAGATGGTTCCTAGAGCCCTGACAGTGTTCTACACTATGTTTTATAGATAGGTTCCTAGGAGCCCTGACAGTGTTCTACACTATGTTTTATAGATAGGTTCCTAGGAGCCCTGACAGTATTCTACACTATATTTTATAGATGGTTCCTAGAGCCCTGACAGTATTCTACACTATGTTTTATAGATAGGTTCCTAGGAGCCCTAAGTGTGTTCTGCACTATCTTTTAAGCCAATTTAAAGTGTGGTTCATACAGAACTTGTTCATCCTGACACAAACCAGGGATTTGAGCTGCCGAACCCCAAACAATTCTGACTGGTAGGAGTCTGACTGCTGGGACTTCCACCAATCCTGTGAATGAATGGGTCGAGGGCACCAGCTGTTTTCAGCTCTATCTACTTTGTAGTTCTGGTATAAGCAGCTGATCAGTGGGGATGCCTGGTGTCAGAACCCCACCAGTCCGATATTGACCTATCCTAAGGATTTTGAAGATAGTTTGAGCAGCAGCTCAGGAGTCATGGCCATTGCTTTGGTCCCTGTTGCTTTCTGCCCTTTTATCTCCACAATTGTGTACTTTAGATGGCCCTTATCTAGTTACTCCGAAACTGACAGAATCGAAAGCTTGTCAGTCTGGGCCTTCTCTACTCAACCACACCTAAGACTCCTCCAGCATATTACCCCTATGCCCAGTGACCCCTGTTCATGGAAAAAATATTCTGTGACTTGCATTAACCTTAAGTTTATTAGTAGAAGAATATGTCCTAATCTGTAGAATGGGATTATAAAAGGCAACACCAACAGTGATTTATGTGATAAGACAGAGGTATCATATAAGGACTATTGTATCATGTCACAGAGTTCTTGTTGTACTATACGACACAACAGTATATTTGCACGTGACACTAGGCGCATCAGGCGTATCATCTTCTCAAGGAGATTGACCAAGTAATTTGGAAGACCTTCAGTGCTGTAAGTAGCTTTGCTAAATCTTCTTTGTTAAATAGGTTTTCTTTTGAAGTAGGTACCTAACATAGGGTGCCATCTATACAGCGCCAGATACAGTGCAACAAATATAGAGTCCCAGAAAGAATGCCACCCATGCTACGGTTCATTCCACGATGTACCACCCTTTACTTTCTGAAGTAAAAGTAACCTTGTCCATACATTCAATTTATGATACCAACCCCATCCAACTATTATTCCAGGGGAGATACGGTAAAATAATGAACACTCATACTCTTACTTACATCTTCTGGGCTCCTTCGGGGGATCCGGTGCTCCATTGCGGTCCTCCAGGGCCAGTAAAGTCCTCCAGAAGGCTGGAAAATGACGGAAGAGGACCATGTTGGACCTCTGAATGCCATGAAATCGCACAGGATAGGTGAGGGAAGGTGAGTATCAGTGTTAATAATTTTACCACACCTTCCGGGGACTCCGTTTATTATACGCTAAAGTTTGTAGAGACCCCAAAGTATAATAGTGATTCGTAACCACAAAAATCTCAAATTCAGCCAAACCTGAGATTTTTTGAAAATTTATAAGAAATCTGTCTTGTTGCGAACAGGTTCGCTCATCTCTACTTCCAACTCAATTCAGTCCAACACCATCAAAAGCTTGTGTAAACCACTTATATGCTGTTTCAAGGGTGGTGAGTTACATAGTGAACATACCTTATTTGTGTCAAAGTACAATCTTGATATTGAGAAAATTAATTTTCAATCCACATGTAAATGAGCTATTGGTGTCCCTGGGGTGTGGGTGCGTCGGTAACAATCTTCTTCAGTGGGAAATAAGAGACCCTTACAAAGCGGCTCTCACAGGTATCATACAACATAGTCTGTTACTACCAATAGCGGGTCTCATATTTCCCACTGAAGAAGGTTGTTACCGAAACGTCTGGGATCGTCTACTAGACCCATCATATTATATTTACTCTATATCTCTGTGATACTTATGCCGCCTGGACCTGGTCATAACCATTTTGTATAAAATAAGATATGGCACTTTTTCACTTTGCCTGGTATTTTTTCTACTTTATTTGATATAGTGTCTTGAGTAGAGATGGGCGAATCGGTTTGTAATGAGCTGGATTCGTCCCGAATATTCCAAATTGTTTGTTTTTTTGTGAAACTAAACAAATGGAGATTTGTCTTGAGCAAACTAAAATGGCCTCCGCATTATACTCTTCAGATTCCAGAATATAATAGGTGGAGGCCCAGGGGAGGTGTAAAAAATAAAAAAAACACTCATACTTACCTTACGCTACCTCACTTGGGCCTCCTTGCAGCGTCCAGCGCTGTTCTGTGATGTCATGGGCCCGATCTTAACTCTGAGGCCTCGTGATCTCTGGTGGCCCAATTATAGGCCTTAGCCATGACCCCAGGGCCGATGATGTCACAAGGAAAGTGCCAGATGCCACGACAAGACCCATATTTTATAGATAGGTTCCTAGGAGCCCTGACAGTTTTCTACACTATGTTTTATAGATAGGTTCCTAGGAGCCCTGACAGTGTTCTACACTATGCTTTATAGATAGGTTCCTAGGAGCCCTAAGAGTATTCTACACTATGTGAACATACCTTATTTGTATCAATGTGCAATCTTAATATTGAGAAATTCCATTTTCAATCCCTATGTAAATGAGTTATTAGTGTCCCTGGGGTGTGTGCTCGTCTCTTTGAGCAACCTTTTCTCCTGTGATTAATATTAGGTGTCATGTACTGTGTGGTGACCACAGGTCAGAGACGAGTACTCGGGCAGTCATGGCCACATTCCGAGTACAACATCTCATTGCTTATTGTGTAACAGTGGATTTCCTCAGCAGAAAGATTGCACAACAAAGGCCTATTCACTATGTCACTAACCACCCCTACAACAGCATATAAGTGGTACAGACGCCATTTGGTGGTGGTAGACTCCATTGAAATAAAATTTTCATTATCTTATCTATTAGCTGTTTATTGGAAATGAAATCCCAACGGGGGATGCCACCTTCGTCCAACATATTTGTGACAAAGTCAAATAACCCTGCCCTGTAACTTGTCTGAAGGTTACCTATGATGATACAGATTTATTGCTTTATTATCCTGTTGCAGCTACTATATTCTATTTCGCTTATCACTTACTCACTCTGAACTTTCCCATTAACGCCTATTCATTTCAGATGTCTTGGTAAAGCTTTGTCGATGCTGAATAGAAGAACCAAGAACGTCTTGCAAGTAGTGTCACGCACTCTTGTTCTTGGCTCATTGCAGGGTCAGGATCAGTGGTAAGCAGGTGTACCAATGACCTGGTGGAGGGGAGTCACCATCCATTATGGGAGCCTTAGAGTGTGCTCAGCCAGGACTGTAGGGTGTAGCAATTTAGCCACACCCTAGCTATAATCACAGCAGCTAATGTCTGATAATGACCGTGTAAGACTTTTTCTAAGTAAAATGTACTTTCTGTATCAACTAGAATGTAGAAGGTCAGGTTCAGATGCAGAAGGAATTTGGAAAGACAAAAAGTGGAAACATTTGGTATCTTTGTAATGTTTAATTTATAGTCTATTCTTATGTACATCATTGGATGTTATCTGTGTGTTATTGGAACTTCAGTGTGAACTGTATGTTATTTCATATGTGTCTTTGTTTCAATAAATTATTTTTGTAGAAAGAAAAAAAAACATCACTCCAGACAGGAGCTGAAGAAGCTTGAGGACATTGCTTTATATATATGGACACTGCACAGTACCACTTCTCTTGTCCTGTATAATGGGTGTAATTCTCAGTATCTTCTCTTATTCTGTATATATGGACACTGCACAGTACCACTTCTCTTGTCCTGTATACTGGTGTAATTCTCAGTATCTGCTCTTATTCTGTATATATGGACAGTGCACAGTACCACTTCTCTTGTATAATGGGTGTAATTATCAGTATCTGCTTTTATTCTGTATATATAGACACTGCACAGTACCACTTCTCTTGTCCTGTATACTGGGTGTAATTCTCAGTATCTGCTCTTATTCTGTATATACGGACAGTGCACAGTACCACTTCTCTTGTCCTGTATACTGGGTGTAATTTTGCAGTATATTTTCTTATTCTGTATATATGGACAGTGCACAGTACCACTTCTCTTGTCCTGTATACTGGTGTAATTCTCAGTATCTGCTCTTATTCTGTATATATGGACACTGCACAGTACCACTTCTCTTGTCCTGTATACTGGGTGTAATTTTCAGTATATTTTCTTATTCTGTATATATGGACAGTGCACAGTACAACTTCTCTTGTCCTGTATACTGGTGTAATTCTCAGTATCTGCTCTTATTCTGTATATATGGACACTGCACAGTACCACTTCTCTTGTCCTGTATACTGGTGTAATTCTCAGTATATTTTCTTATTCTGTATATATGGACACTGCACAGTACCACTTCTCTTGTCCTGTATACTGGTGTAATTCTCAGTATCTGCTCTTATTCTGTATATATGGACACTGCACAGTACCACTTCTCTTGTCCTGTATACTGGTGTAATTCTCAGTATCTGCTCTTATTCTGTATATATGGACACTGCACAGTACCACTTCTCTTGTCCTGTATACTGGGTGTAATTCTCAGTATCTGCTCTTATTCTGTATATATGGACACTGCACAGTACCACTTCTCTTGTCCTGTATACTGGGTGTAGTGTAATTCTCAGTATCTGCTCTTATTCTGTATATATGGACACTGCACAGTACCACTTCTGTTGTCCTGTATACTGGGTGTAATTCTCAGTATATGCTCTTATTCTGTATATATGGACACTGCACAGTACCACTTCTCTTGTCCTGTATACTGGGTGTAATTCTCAGTATATGCTCTTATTCTGTATATACGGACAGTGCACAGTACCACTTCTCTTGTCCTGTATACTGGGTGTAATTCTCAGTATCTGCTCTTATTCTGTATATATGGACACTGCACAGTACCACTTCTCTTGTCCTGTATACTGGGTGTAATTCTCAGTATCTTCTTATTCTGTATATATGGACACTGCACAGTACCACTTCTCTTGTCCTGTATACTGGTGTAATTCTCAGTATCTGCTCTTATTCTGTATATATGGACACTGCACAGTACCACTTCTCTTGTCCTGTATACTGGTGTAATTCTCAGTATCTGCTCTTATTCTGTATATATGGACACTGCACAGTACCACTTCTCTTGTCCTGTATACTGGGTGTAATTCTCAGTATCTGCTCTTATTCTGTATATATGGACACTGCACAGTACCACTTCTCTTGTCCTGTATACTGGTGTAATTCTCAGTATCTGCTCTTATTCTGTATATATGGACACTGCACAGTACCACTTCTCTTGTCCTGTATACTGGTGTAATTCTCAGTATCTGCTCTTATTCTGTATATATGGACACTGCACAGTACCACTTCTCTTGTCCTGTATACTGGGTGTAATTCTCAGTATCTGCTCTTATTCTGTATATATGGACACTGCACAGTACCACTTCTCTTGTCCTGTATACTGGGTGTAATTCTCAGTATCTGCTCTTATTCTGTATATATGGACACTGCACAGTACCACTTCTCTTGTCCTGTATACTGGGTGTAATTCTCAGTATCTGCTCTTATTCTGTATATATGGACACTGCACAGTACCACTTCTCTTGTCCTGTATACTGGGTGTAATTCTCAGTATCTGCTCTTATTCTGTATATATGGACACTGCACAGTACCACTTCTCTTGTCCTGTATACTGGGTGTAATTCTCAGTATCTGCTCTTATTCTGTATATATGGACACTGCACAGTACCACTTCTCTTGTCCTGTATACTGGGTGTAATTCTCAGTATCTGCTCTTATTCTGTATATATGGACACTGCACAGTACCACTTCTCTTGTCCTGTATACTGGGTGTAATTCTCAGTATCTGCTCTTATTCTGTATATATGGACACTGCACAGTACCCCTTCTCTTCTCCTCTTTCCTGTGTATTCTCGTATCTGCTCTTATTCTGTATATTGGACACTGCACAGTACCACTTCTCTTGTCCTGTATACTGGGTGTAATTCTCAGTATCTGCTCTTATTCTGTATATATGGACACTGCACAGTACCACTTCTCTTGTCCTGTATACTGGGTGTAATTCTCAGTATCTGCTCTTATTCTGTATATATGGACACTGCACAGTACCACTTCTCTTGTCCTGTATACTGGGTGTAATTCTCAGTATCTGCTCTTATTCTGTATATATGGACACTGCACAGTACCACTTCTCTTGTCCTGTAAACTGGGTGTAATTCTCAGTATCTGCTCTTATTCTGTATATATGGACACTGCACAGTACCACTTCTCTTGTCCTGTATACTGGGTGTAATTCTCAGTATCTGCTCTTATTCTGTATATATGGACACTGCACAGTACCACTTCTCTTGTCCTGTATACTGGGTGTAATTCTCAGTATCTGCTCTTATTCTGTATATATGGACACTGCACAGTACCACTTCTCTTGTCCTGTATACTGGGTGTAATTCTCAGTATCTGCTCTTATTCTGTATATATGGACACTGCACAGTACCACTTCTCTTGTCCTGTATACTGGTGTAATTCTCAGTATCTGCTCTTATTCTGTATATATGGACACTGCACAGTACCACTTCTCTTGTCCTGTATACTGGTGTAATTCTCAGTATCTGCTCTTATTCTGTATATATGGACACTGCACAGTACCACTTCTCTTGTCCTGTATACTGGGTGTAATTCTCAGTATCTGCTCTTATTCTGTATATATGGACACTGCACAGTACCACTTCTCTTGTCCTGTATACTGGGTGTAATTCTCAGTATCTGCTCTTATTCTGTATATATGGACACTGCACAGTACCACTTCTCTTGTCCTGTATACTGGGTGTAATTCTCAGTATCTGCTCTTATTCTGTATATATGGACACTGCACAGTACCACTTCTCTTGTCCTGTATACTGGGTGTAATTCTCAGTATCTGCTCTTATTCTGTATATATGGACACTGCACAGTACCACTTCTCTTGTCCTGTATACTGGGTGTAATTCTCAGTATATTTTCTTATTATGTACACAGTGCACAGTACCACTTCTCTTGTCCTGTATACTGGTGTAATTCTCAGTATCTGCTCTTATTCTGTATATATGGACACTGCACAGTACCACTTCTCTTGTCCTGTATACTGGGTGTAATTCTCAGTATCTGCTCTTATTCTGTATATATCGGGCCCATCTGTATATATGGACACTGCACAGTACCACTTCTCTTGTCCTGTATACTGGGTGTAATTCTCAGTATCTGCTCTTATTCTGTATATATGGACACTGCACAGTACCACTTCTCTTGTCCTGTATACTGGTGTGTAATTCTCAGTATCTGCTCTTATTCTGTATATATGGACACTGCACAGTACCACTTCTCTTGTCCTGTATACTGGGTGTAATTCTCAGTATCTGCTCTTATTCTGTATATATGGACACTGCACAGTACCACTTCTCTTGTCCTGTATACTGGGTGTAATTCACTCTCAGTATCTGCTCTTATTCTGTATATATGGACACTGCACAGTACCACTTCTCTTGTCCTGTATACTGGGTGTAATTCTCAGTATCTGCTCTTATTCTGTATATATGGACACTGCACAGTACCACTTCTCTTGTCCTGTATACTGGTGTAATTCTCAGTATCTGCTCTTATTCTGTATATATGGACACTGCACAGTACCACTTCTCTTGTCCTGTATACTGGTGTAATTCTCAGTATCTGCTCTTATTCTGTATATATGGACACTGCACAGTCCTTCTTCCTGGTCTCGTATCTGTATTATTCTGTATATATGGACACTGCACAGTACCACTTCTCTTGTCCTGTATACTGGGTTGTAATTCTCAGTATCTGCTCTTATTCTGTATATATGGACACTGCACAGTACCACTTCTCTTGTCCTGTATACTGGGTGTAATTCTCAGTATATGCTCTTATTCTGTATATATGGACAGTGCACAGTACCACTTCTCTTGTCCTGTATACTGGGTGTAATTCTCAGTATCTGCTCTTATTCTGATATATATGGACACTGCACAGTACCACTTCTCTTGTCCTGTATACTGGGTGTAATTTCAGTATCTGCTCTTATTCTGTATATATGGACATGCACAGTACCACTTCTCTTGTCCTGTATACTGGGTGTAATTCTCAGTATCTCTTTCTTATTCTGTATATATGGACACTGCACAGTACCACTTCTCTTGTCCTGTATACTGGTGTAATTCTCAGTATCTGCTCTTATTCTGTATATATGGACACTGCACAGTACCACTTCTCTTGTCCTGTATACTGGGTGTAATTCTCAGTATCTGCTTCTTATTCTGTATATATGGACACTGCACAGTACCACTTCTCTTGTCCTGTATACTGGTGTAATTCTCAGTATCTGCTCTTATTCTGTATATATGGACACTGCACAGTACCACTTCTCTTGTCCTGTATACTGGTGTAATTCTCAGTATCTGCTCTTATTCTGTATATATGGACACTGCACAGTACCACTTCTCTTGTCCTGTATCTGGTGTAATTCTCAGTATCTGCTCTTATTCTGTATATATGGACACTGCACAGTACCACTTCTCTTGTCCTGTATACTGGTGTAATTCTCAGTATCTGCTCTTATTCTGTATATATGGACACTGCACAGTACCACTTCTCTTGTCCTGTATACTGGTGTAATTCTCAGTATCTGCTCTTATTCTGTATATATGGACACTGCACAGTACCACTTCTCTTGTCCTGTATACTGGTGTAATTCTCAGTATCTGCTCTTATTCTGTATATATGGACACTGCACAGTACCACTTCTCTTGTCCTGTATACTGAGTGTAATTCTCAGTATCTGCTCTTATTCTGTATATATGGACACTGCACAGTACCACTTCTCTTGTCCTGTATACTGGTGTAATTCTCAGTATCTGCTCTTATTCTGTATATATGGACACTGCACAGTACCACTTCTCTTGTCCTGTATACTGGGTGTAATTCTCAGTATCTGCTCTTATTCTGTATATATGGACAGTGCACAGTACCACTTCTCTTGTCCTGTATACTGGTGTAATTCTCAGTATCTGCTCTTATTTTGTATATATGGACACTGCACAGTACCACTTCTCTTGTCCTGTATACTGGGTGTAATTCTCAGTATCTGCTCTTATTCTGAATATACGGACAGTGCACAGTACCACTTCTCTTGTCCTGTATACTGGTGTAATTCTCAGTATCTGCTCTTATTCTGTATATACGGACAGTGCACAGTACCTCTTCTCTTGTCCTGTATACTGGTGTAATTTTCAGTATGTGTTCTTATTCTGTATATATGGACACTGCACAGTACCACTTCTCTTGTCCTATATGCTGTGATACTGTCTGATTTATCACCAAAAATTCTGAAATAAAATTAATGCAGTTTTTGAAGCCAAGAGCGGGTGGAGATCATAAAGCGTGAGAACTTATAAGATTTTTTTCTCCCTTCTCTTTTTTCCCCACTTCCTGTATTGGCTTCAATAATTGTTTTCGCAAAACCTGAACCTGCGCCCTTACCCTGAGGGACATTACTAATGCAATTGTAGAGACAGCCCCGGTTTTGTCATTGTCTTCCTCTGCTTTAGAATCCAGCTTTCCTTTAGCAAGAACCAGAAACCAGAAATTCAGGAATAGTAAGTGAAACATGGAACAAGTCCGATGACAAGAAGTAGAGAGGAGAGTGAGAAGAGGTTCTTCCGGAGAACAAAATGTACTAAAGGTCATAAATGTACAAGTACAACTGACTAGTGAGACATTGGGTTTCTCCTCACCTCATTGTTTATCTGTAAGGTTTATATTTTTTGGGGGGGAGAGGACTGGAATGTCAGTAGAAGTGATCAACCACCGCAAGAGAAGTATTAAAGATGGGTGAACCTCTGAAGATTCTTTTTGTTTCAGGTTGGGAAGGTTCGGCCCAAAGATGAGTTTGGGGTTGAATAAGTTTGTCACAAACTGGAAGTGAAATTATTATACTTTGGGGTCTGTTCACAGTATAATAGATGGACGGATGTAGAGATTTACTGGATTAAACACACACAGCATACCTTATCACCAGCACAGACTGCATGAAAGTCAGGAGATAGCTAAACAGCAGAACCTCTGTTGTTCGTAACAATCGCAGAGTGTAGCGAATCCCATCCACACATTGCAAAAAAATATTTGCAGCCGAAATGCTACGATTGGGAGACATCATTGCAACTGGTCTCCACCCACCAGCTCAGGGAGAACTGATAGAGATGGAGCCTGCAGAGGGGAAAACTGGTGAAAAAGAACATTCAAGAAAAACTCTCTTACATGTTTTATTCAGCACCGAAAAATGGGGAAGGGAAGTGTGCACAAAAAGAACAATACAATTCATGGTACAATAAATATACAGTAATTACAGAAAATCAGTCCTAAAATTCATTTAGCAACTGTGTATTCAAGTTCAATATCCAATATATTCAATATGCCTCTCAGGTATGCAAAACCTTTTGCGAATTACCCCCTTTCATTAACCCTGTCAATACCTAATACTTGAGAGTAAAAACGCACCAGATATATGTTTCTTTTGTGTATAGGTTGTATCAGAAGTATATTCCATGTGGATCTTTATCTTATAGTACACATGACGTACCATACAGTAGCTTACATTCAGGACATGGTACATATCACATATGGAGTGTTTCTATTAGAGTAAAGGAAAACTTTTGGTTGGGTAGGCAATTACACTTTTAGCATTTGGGACCCCCACAAATCACAAAACCGGGGCTCCCTTGTACCCCATCTAAATGGAGTGACAAAGATTGCAGTTTTTATCTTTATTTAACCCGCATGGTAAATGCTGCAAAAAAAAAAAAAATTTAATGCTAAAATTGCTTTTTTCAATCCTGCTTCCCAATAAAAAAAAAAAATCAAAAAGTTGTTTGTACCTTGAAGATGATACCAATAAAACCATCAACTAGTCCCACAAAAATCAAGCCCTGGAAAAATAAAAAAGTTATGGCTCTCAGAAAATGGAGACATGAAAAAAAATTTTTTTTAAATGTTTTGCTGTGCAAAAGTGCTAAAACAAAAAAAAAAATACTATACAGCACATATAACTTTATCTATGCTGCATGGTAAACAGCACAAGATGTAGAATTTCATATAATTTCAAAAGTAATGATAAAATAGTTTTTTTTCACTCCCCCTAGAAAGAGTTCAAAAAATTTAATCAATCTAATACAGCGGATTTTGACTCTTTAAAGATGGTGTCACTACTGCATCTAAAGTCCCCAAACCCCTAGGGGTTGTAAAAATACATGTAAAAAAAAAAATAAAATGTAAAAAAAAATTTTAAAAATAAAACCAAATTTACCCCCTTTCCCTAGATCACAAATAAAAATAAACTAAAAGGAACATAAATACATGAGAAATCCCCACAACTGAAAATTCCTAAACTATAAAAATCTAAACATTTTTAAGTCATACAGTGAACACTATAGTGGGTAAAAGGTGAAATAGCTGTGTAGTTGCCATTTTGCCTCCCCCCCCAAAAATTGAACGAAAAAAAAATTACACCACATTTCCCAAAAATGGTATAAATAACAACTAAAACTGGTCCTTCCAAAAATACACATTACATAGCTCTTACACATGGATATAAATAAATGGCTGCTCAAATAAATTTTTGTATTTTTCATAAAAACACTGTAGGTTGTCTTGACTTCCATACGTATAAGACAGTGAGCTTCTCCTGATCTGATTTTTCTCTTGTGTATAGGGGCCAGTTAGGGAGTCTACTGTTGTAGTGACATAGCAAACGTATCTGTTCTGTGTCATAGTGCAATTTTGCTGCCATAAAAATCAACTTTTGATCTGTATGCAAAGCCAAAAAACCACAGGCAAAGCAGTTGCATCAGCAGACATGGACACACCCCGCGTGCACTGAACAGCTCTTTGTATACAGATTATCCTCTTCCTGCCACAGGCATTTTTCGATTTTTCGACTCCCTATCTTCCAAACCCCATTATCTTTTTTATTTTTCCGTTCACAGAGCCATAGGAGGTCTTAATGTTTGCGGGACAAATTATACTTCATAATGGTACCATTTATTATTCTATACAATGTACTAGGAAGTTGGAAAAAAATTCACAATGGAGTGGAATTGGAGAAAAAGTGCATTTGTGCGACTTTCTTACAGGCTTCATTTTTACGGCATTCACTGTGCATGTCACCTGTATTCTATGTTTCGGTACAATTCTGGGGATACCAAATATATTAGTTTTATTTACATTTTAACAAAAATCCAAAATTTTGGCAAGAAATTTTTTTCATAAAGTCGCCATATTCTGACACCTGAAACTTTTTTTGTTTAGTGATGCATAGGGTCTTTTGTTGCAGGTCCAGTTGTACTTTTTAGATATACAATTTTGGGGAATGTTTATTGCTTTGATCACTTTTAATTAAAATTTTTATCAGAGGCGAAACAGCAAAAAAACTGCGGTTCGGCACTTTTGATTTTTTTTTTTTCCACTACAGTGTTTACCATACGGGAAAAAAATATTTTTATAATTTTGTAGAACGGGCGTTTTTGGACACAGGGATATTGTTTTTTTTTTTTTAACCTTTTTATTTATTTATTTATTTTTTACTATTTTATTAGCCAAACTAATAAAACCTGCAATCAAAAGATGTATTGTAGTCTATGGGACTTTCGCTCTCTTACTATTGAGGCTGGTCGTAGACTTCATCAGACTCACAGCTGTCAATAGGCTGGGCTGGTGGCCCAAAAAAATATATCCATATACTGATCTTCATTACATGTTTCTAATGGTTTGCTATTCAATTTTTAAACAATTTTTGGTTTGCGATGTTTTAGTGTATGATGAATATATGACACTCTGATGGTATATGATTTTTTAGCAAATTGGCACGTTATAGTGTTTTTACTTCTGCAGTCGGTCATGTATATGTTTTTCTTCCACAACTGTTTTGAGATAGTGTATTTATTCAATATTTTTACTATTATGGTATGTGTATGTGTGTTTTTTGTTGTTTTTATAGCACTTGAAAAAGGGGTGTTATCCCCGAAACGCGTTGTGCTCATCAATAAAGGGACTTGTTTTACCTACACGTGACCTGGGGGATTATTTCCTTAAAGGCGCAGAAGGCACACTTTTTTGGGCCACCAGCCCAGCCTATTGCTACAGTTATTTTCACGACCGGTTTCACCATTCTGCAGCCACTCTCACCTGACTCCTACAGTTATTCTTTCGTGGTAACTTGGGTATATTCCAGCACATCAAGGTGAGAGATTAATTTGGTCACCTTTTTTTCTCCACATTTGACCTTGATACTACTGGTCCGTTTTACTCTCTGCTGCTCGGTGTCTATACTTTTTGTCATTTGCAAGCATCACAGCTGTCAATGGAACAGGTTGGATCCCGCAAATCCTTTGGGGGAAGGGCTGAGAAGTAGCAATGCCTGCGATCAGAGTGGACTCTGATCATTGGCATTAGTGCCAGGTCTCTGCTGTAATGTAGCAGTCGCCAGAACTAGCATCCGCAGTAATAGTACTATAATACTAATAATACTACTTTTAATTAGCAGCAATTGTGGTGGGGTAGACTCCATAAACTCTAAGAAAAGGAATGGCGAGAACAAAGAGAGCTGACAGAGCCAGCAGCAGTGTGTTGCCGTAGTATATATTTGTAAGAAGCAGCAGGACAGCCAGCTAGATAAAGGAGTCATACAGTCTCTGAAAAAAGGAATTCAGAGCCTTTAAATAAATAGAAATATATATATATAAAAATCTCCCATCTAAATAGTGCAAATATTAAATCAGTCACTGTCAGCAAGGCCCTCTGCCCGCTTCTATCGGCCCAACGTTCATCTACTACTACCTAGGGAATCATTTAGTATGTGCTTATGGGAAAATTAACAATTATGTGGGACAAAAAGCAGACTGCTCCTTTAATGGCCATATCTTGCACCAGGTCCATATAAATTTCTGAAAAAGTCTCATTACCAAAACTAGCTTTTTTTTCTCCAGTCCATTTTGGATTTATATAAGAGTGTTCATTTTTTTTTGCAAAATTAGCACTTCTGAGATTTGTTAGCCCAAAAGTCTGCCCATACATTTCGTAACTCTTTTCCAGCATAATGGTGCACTAAGACAACATTCTTAAATTTGCAAAGGTTATATGAAAATTTGTAGATATTAAATTTACCTCCAGGGGGGTTGGTAGGTGGAATATGGAGCTCATACAAACAAATTCCTATAAAAGCATCTTCCATGGGGATAACCCTAATATTTTGAGCCACATCATAGATTTTTTTTGCCAAATCTGCTGAAAAGACATATCCAGGACCTGTGCAGTAAGGTGGGTAGGTGTTATTTGGATAGATTTCCTTAGGCACGTACCACTTATAAGCCTTGTTCCTCATAGGTCCAGTCTTGGCCTTTAGGTCTCCTGTGAAGTAATTGTTACGCACCGGTAAGTCTGGATGAAGTAACTGATGGACCAAGTAGTCTACATTAAAAAATATGTCTATGTCTGCCTTCATGACATAGCTGGCAGAAGAACAGAATTTGGTCACCCATTCCATACCCATCAAGGTTTTCAATGTCAAGTTGTAATAGGTGTCCAAGAAGTCTTGTTGGATGATGTCTCCAAAAGCCTCACTTTCTTCCTCCAACAACAACTGGATTCGGTCAGGAGCAACCCGAGGTAGACCCACCAGAAATATCCTGACCACATCAACATCATAAATACTTTCGTTACCCCATGTTTCCCGGATTGTATGTCTAGACTCCACGTCCTGGCTCTCTACACAGACCATTATAACAAGGAAAGGCTTCCGGTCCTTGCACTTGTCTGGTTGGTTAATGAGGAACTTGTATGGATATGGATATGGAGGAGCCAGGGGGTGCTGGAAAGCCAGGTAAGTCTTATTGTTCACAGGTTTTTCTCTCTCCTGTAATTTTACGGAGTCTTGAATCCACTTGTTGATAACTATTTCTTTTCTGTCGTAGTAAAATAAGTAACCAGACCAAACAAGAAGAATCATCAGATGTAAAGTGAAAAACTTCAATGAGCAGATTCGGCCTTTCATGTTGTCCCCTGAAATTCAGGCCCTCGCGAAGATTTCTGTAAAGGTTATATAAGAGAAAAAGTTTAGAAAACAACTAATAAGAAACTAGGGAAAAACTTCACACTATGCTATTTCATGGACAGTAAGTTCCCCCATCTACATTTATATGAGATCTTAAAGGGGCTATCAAGTTATTTTAAATTGACAACCTATTCTTAAAGGAGTTTTCCAGGATAAAAATATAGATGACCAATCCTTAGATCAGTCGGGGTCTGACACCCGGCACCCACATCAATTAGATGTTCTCAGTAGCTGATACACACAAAATGGAGCAGGAAGCAGATAGCTCCGTTTTCTGTGTAGTGGTGGAACTGAGTCACTGCAACTTAGCTTCTATTCAAGTGAGCAGAGCTGCAGTACCTGGTCTGGCCACTATACAGAGAACGGAGCTATCTGACTATCAGAACCCCCACAGATCAGCTGTATGCCAGGAGCTGCTTTACTCAGAATGGGGTATTATTCAAATGAATGGGACAACGCTGCAATACTGAGAATAGCCACTATGAAAATACCCTGTTCTGAGTAAAGCAGCTCCTGGCATGTAATGGAGAATTTTCCTTCTTTCGAAACAGCTGATCTATGAGGGTCCTGACAGATGGACCCCACTGGTCTAAAGAATAGGACATCTATTTAAGAGCCTGGATCACTCCTTTAACATATACATAATATTAAGCAGTTCCTAGAGGTGTAATACAAAGCCCAAATGCAAAGCGGTATACCTACACTGGGTCTTATGGTAGTGGGAGCCCCTGAGTTGGGACAGTCCAGTATTCTGTGTGCTTTCATACTTTTCCAGATTCGGGTCCCAGTTTCAACTCTATCTGCATCCTTAGGACACAGATAAAGTTGAATACAATGGTGGGGCACACAGCTATCAGCTTCTGTTTGATGATATGTGTGGCAGGGAGGCATGATGAGCTCCGAGCTGGAGACAGCTGAAGCCTGCATTTATATAGTTTTTGTTTGTTTTAACCACTTAAAAAAATCCCAAACATTGGAAATAAATTTTTTTTTCTTGGAGTCACCATATTCTGACACCTGTAACTTTTTTATATTTCCATGTAGGGGGTGCATAGGGTTTCTTTATTTTTGTAGGGCCAGATGTACTTTTTGTATATACCATTTTGGGGAATATCTGACACTTTGATCGCTTTTTATTTAATCTTTTATGGGAGGTGAAATGGTAGAAAAATGACAGTTTGGCCATTTTGTTTTTTTTTTTCCACTACGGGGCTCGCCGTATAGGAAAAATATTTTTATATGTTTGTAGACCAGACATTTTTGGACATGGGGATGCATAGTTTGTTTATTTTTATTTGAGATCTAGGGAAAGAGGGGTTGATTTGAGTTTTTATATTAAATATATAAATATATACAGATATACACACGTGGACAAAATTGTTGGTACCCCTCGTTTAATGAAAGTAAAACCCACAATGGTCACAGAAATAACTTGAATCTGACAAAAGTAATTTGCCAAACTACATGTTGACAAGCCACAAAGCTTCTGGGAGAATGTCCTATGGACAGATGAGACAAAAATCGAAATTTTTGGCAAGGCACATCAGCTCTATGTTCACAGACGGAAAAATGAAGCATATCTTGAAAAGAACACTGTCCCTACTGTGAAACATGGAGGAGGCTCTGTTATGTTCTGGGGCTGCTTTGATGCATCTGGCACAGGGTGTCTTGAATCTGTGCAGGGTACAATGAAATCTCAAGACTATCAAGGGATTCTAGAGAGAAATGTGCTGCCCAGTGTCAGAAAGCTTGGTCTCAGTTGCAGGTCATGGGTCTTGCAACAGGATAATGACCCAAAACACACAGCTAAAAACACCCAAGAATGGCTAAGAGGAAAACATTGGACTATTCTGAAGTGGCCTTCTATGAGCCCTGACCTAAATCCTATTGAACATCTTTGGAAGGAGCTGAAACATGCCGTCTGGAAAAGGCACCCTTCAAACCCGAGACAACTGGAGCAGTTTGCTCATGAGGAGTGGCCAAAATACCTGCTGAGAGGTGCAGAAGTCTCATTGACAGTTACAGGAATCGTTTGATTGCAGGGATTGCCTCAAAAGGTTGTGCAACAAAATATTACGTTAAGGGAACCATCATTTCTGTCCAGGACTGTTTCATGAGTTTTCTTTTTTAAAAAAATTCTGTTGAAGCCTGGTTGGAAAGCAATGTCTGACTTTCCTTTGTTCATTTTCATAGAATTTTTATATATTATTACTTTTGTCAGATTCAAGTTACTTCTGTGACCATTGTGGGTTTTTCTTTCATTAAACGAGGGGGACCAACAATTTTGTCCATGTGTGTATAGTATTCTATATTGCTATATATTTTTAAAAACTTTTTTATGCCTCCCTAGGAGGCTTGAAGCTGTGATCTTTAGATTGCTTGTCTCATAGACTACATTAGTACTGTATTACAGTCTATGAGTAAATTGCTATATGCCTATAGGCCTTCCACAAACAATCCTCAATAGGCATATAGTTAAGACAGGTCTGGGAGCTGTACCGGAGCAGGAAAGGAAAAAGGCCATGGGGGCATCAGAAGTAGGCTCATTTTTTAAGTTTGGGGGAAAAATGAATGGGTTAATACCCATGAACGGAGCGGGCTCTTATCACGGGTAATAACATTGGGGCTCTGCTTTATAATACAGCGGAGATCCGGTGGCTATATCGATTGCTCAGCTCCTGAGCGGCCACCATATTTAAACACCAAACTTCCACCGTAATAGTACGGTGTCGGGAAAGGGTTAAAGTTGTATATATTATATTCATTGAATGATCACTGAGGGTGCATTATGTGGGGGCTACTTGATATGACACCATGTTAAGCGGGGGCCACTTTAGGAGACACTGTATTATGTGGAGCTTGTGGGAACATTATATGATGTGGGGATCACTTGAGGGGGCATTAAATTATTTGGCTGCCACTGTATTATGTTGTGGCCACTTGAGGGGACATTAAATTATGTGGGGGGGCCAAATGAAACCTTTGTATTGGCCCCACCAGTGTTAGTTGGCTTACTGTGAGCCAGAATTAGACAATGGAATTTTGGCACAATTTGCGACCTTTATAGCAATAAAGCCACGCCCATTTGTCAAACAAGTCGGAAACGATCTAGTTTTTATCTGAAACTGAAGGTAATTGCCACAATAATATACTCTAGTGCATGTCATAAATAGCAATATGATAGCAATATACAGATATTATACAGCAGGATATAGGGGATATATCACCCACATAATATACTCCCTTACTTACACACTCATGAATAGGTAGGTGTTCTTTTCTTTTCCTCCTGCCTTTCTCTCCCATTCCTTTCCTTCTCTGCTCTTTTTATCCAGATTTTAGTCACTGACTATCATGTGTCCTGCCCTTTCTGATTCAGTCTAAACATCCGAGTATATATTCCGAGCCAGAATAACAAGTTTTATTTTAAACATAGGAACCAGTTTTGTGGGTGATAAGGTAATAATTCCCAGGGTTGTGGCGGCCCAATAGTATACAGATAAGGGCACATAGATGACTAAAAGCTATCAGTGCACAGTATCACATATTATAGATTAGATACACCAGATCAGCGCACAGTATCACATATTATATATTAGATACACCAGATCAGCGCACAGTATCACATAATATAGATGTAGATACACCAGATCAGTGCACAGTATCACATATTATAGATTAGATACACCAGATCAACGCACAGTATCACATATTATAGATTAGATACACCAGATCAGCGCACAGTATCACATATTATAGATGTAGATACTCCATTGTTTCCTTACCTTAGTTACCCTTTTGTGCTTTTATATAGGCAGCGTATAGTCAGGCTCAATATCATACGTCCTTCCACTGATGTGTGAATATAGTGACTATAGAAAGGAATCCTACCATTGATACCGGTGCCTCCGTCACCTGCACCTTATCTTATCCACGCTCCTCTCCAGCTTACTCCTGTCAGAATGTATAACTGTTTTTATAATAGGTAGAACTTTGAACTCTCAGCTGTGTAGTAAGTTGTCCTGCCCCTGCTAAATGCTACCCAGGGGTATGTGTGTGAGTGACATTCAGGTAACCCAACCTGATAGACTAGAATCTTCAGGGAAGTCTCCAGAATGTATTGTTTCATAGGATTTGGTGAAGCTGGAGAGCAATAGAGCAGAAAAGTGGATTAACTTGTATTACAAAATGATATACCTAGACTCAACGGCTGCTTTACCATAGATATCTCACTCTATATATACATATATATAGTGCAGAAGAAAAAAGTATGCAGAATTCAGATTACCATGTGTAATGAAGTCAGCAAATATTTACAGACCCCCAACCCCTAAAATAATGATGAAAGAGCCAAAATCATGTATTGTATGCTTCAGTATATTACACAGGACCAGGTATCACATCAGTATATTACACAGAACCAGGTATCACATCAGTATATTACACAGAACCAGGTATCACATCAGTATATTATACAGGACCAGATATCACATCAGTATATTACACAGAGCCAGGTATCACATCAGTATATTACACAGAACCAGGTATCACATCAGTATATTACACAGAACCAGATATCACATCAGTATATTACACAGAACCAGGTATCACATCAGTATATTACACAGAACCAGATATCACATCAGTATATTACACAGAACCAGGTATCACATCAGTATATTATACAGAACCAGGTATCACATCAGTATATTATACAGAACCAGGTATCACATCAGTATATTATACAGAGCCAGGTATCACATCAGTATATTATACAGAGCCAGATATCACATCAGTATATTACACAGAGCCAGGTATCACATCAGTATATTACACAGAACCAGATATCACATCAGTATATTACACAGAACCAGGTATCACATCAGTATATTATACAGAACCAGGTATCACATCAGTATATTATACAGAGCCAGGTATCACATCAGTATATTATACAGAGCCAGATATCACATCAGTATATTACACAGAGCCAGGTATCACATCAGTATATTACACAGAACCAGATATCACATCAGTATATTACACAGAACCAGGTATCACATCAGTATATTATACAGAACCAGATATCACATCAGTATATTACACAGAGCCAGGTATCACATCAGTATATTATACAGAGCCAGATATCACATCAGTATATTACACAGAGCCAGGTATCACATCAGTATATTACACAGAACCAGGTATCACATCAGTATATTACACAGAACCAGATATCACATCAGTATATTATACAGAACCAGGTATCACATCAGTATATTATACAGAACCAGGTATCACATCAGTATATTACACAGAACCAGATATCACATCAGTATATTACACAGAACCAGGTATCACATCAGTATATTACACAGAACCAGGTATCACATCAGTATATTATACATAACCAGGTATCACATCAGTATATTATACAGAACCAGGTATCACATCAGTATATTACACAGAGCCAGGTATCACATCAGTATATTATACAGAACCAGATATCACATCAGTATATTACACAGAACCAGATATCACATCAGTATATTACACAGAACCAGGTATCACATCAGTATATTACACAGAACCAGGTATCACATCAGTATATTATACAGAACTAGGTATCACATCAGTATATTATACAGGACCAGGTATCACATCAGTATATTATACAGGACCAGATATCACATCAGTATATTACACAGAACCAGATATCACATCAGTATTTTACACAGAACCAGATATCACATCAGTATATTATACAGAATCAGGTATCACATCAGTATATTATACAGAACCAGATATCACATCAGTATATTACACAGAACCAGGTATCACATCAGTATATTTTACAGAACCAGGTATCACATCAGTATATTATACAGAACCAGATATCACATCAGTATTTTACACAGAACCAGATATCACATCAGTATATTATACAGAACCAGGTATCACATCAGTATATTATACAGAACCAGGTATCACATCAGTATATTATACAGAACCAGGTATCACATCAGTATATTACACAAAGCCAGGTATCACATCAGTATATTATACAGAACCAGATATCACATCAGTATATTACACAGAACCAGATATCACATCAGTATATTACACAGAACCAGGTATCACATCAGTATATTACACAGAACCAGGTATCACATCAGTATATTATACAGAACTAGGTATCACATCAGTATATTATACAGGACCAGGTATCACATCAGTATATTATACAGGACCAGATATCACATCAGTATATTACACAGAACCAGATATCACATCAGTATTTTACACAGAACCAGATATCACATCAGTATATTATACAGAACCAGGTATCACATCAGTATATTATACAGAACCAGATATCACATCAGTATATTACACAGAACCAGGTATCACATCAGTATATTTTACAGAACCAGGTATCACATCAGTATATTATACAGAACCAGGTATCACATCAGTATTTTACACAGAACCAGATATCACATCAGTATATTATACAGAATCAGGTATCACATCAGTATATTATACAGAACCAGGTATCACATCAGTATATTACACAGAACCAGGTATCACATCAGTATATTTTACAGAACCAGGTATCACATCAGTATATTATACAGAACCAGATATCACATCAGTATATTACACAGAACCAGATATCACATCAGTATATTACACAGAACCAGGTATCACATCAGTATATTACACAGAACCAGGTATCACATCAGTATATTATACAGAACTAGGTATCACATCAGTATATTATACAGGACCAGGTATCACATCAGTATATTATACAGGACCAGATATCACATCAGTATATTACACAGAACCAGATATCACATCAGTATTTTACACAGAACCAGATATCACATCAGTATATTATACAGAATCAGGTATCACATCAGTATATTATACAGAACCAGGTATCACATCAGTATATTATACAGAACCAGGTATCACATCAGTATATTATACAGAGCCAGGTATCACATCAGTATATTATACAGAACCAGGTATCACATTAGTATATTACAACAGAACCAGGTATCACATCAGTATATTATACAGAGCCAGATATCACATCAGTATATTACACAGAGCCAGGTATCACATCAGTATATTACACAGAACCAGATATCACATCAGTATATTACACAGAACCAGATATCACATCAGTATATTATACAGAACTAGGTATCACATCAGTATATTACACAGAACCAGGTATCACATCAGTATATTACACAGAACCAGGTATCACATCAGTATATTATACAGGACCAGGTATCACATCAGTATATTATACAGTACCAGATATCACATCAGTATATTACACAGAACCAGATATCACATCAGTATTTTACACAGAACCAGATATCACATCAGTATATTATACAGAATCAGGTATCACATCAGTATATTATACAGAACCAGATATCACATCAGTATATTACACAGAACCAGGTATCACATCAGTATATTTTACAGAACCAGGTATCACATCAGTATATTATACAGAATCAGGTATCACATCAGTATATTATACAGAACCAGATATCACATCAGTATATTATACAGAACCAGGTATCACATCAGTATATTACACAGAACCAGGTATCACATCAGTATATTACACAGAACCAGGTATCACATCAGTATATTATACAGAACCAGGTATCACATCAGTATATTATACAGAACCAGGTATCACATCAGTATATTACACAGAGCCAGGTATCACATCAGTATATTATACAGAACCAGATATCACATCAGTATATTACACAGAACCAGATATCACATCAGTATATTACACAGAACCAGGTATCACATCAGTATATTACACAGAACCAGGTATCACATCAGTATATTATACAGAACTAGGTATCACATCAGTATATTATACAGGACTAGGTATCACATCAGTATATTATACAGGACCAGATATCACATCAGTATATTACACAGAACCAGATATCACATCAGTATTTTACACAGAACCAGATATCACATCAGTATATTATACAGAATCAGGTATCCACGGTTCCTCGTATATTACGACAGGTCACATCAGTATATTATACAGAACCAGATATCACATCAGTATATTACACAGAACCAGGTATCACATCAGTATATTTTACAGAACCAGGTATCACATCAGTATATTATACAGAACCAGTTCCTCGCGCCGGTATCACATCGTATATTATACGACCGATATCACATCAGTATATTATACAGAACCAGGTATCACATCAGTATATTATACAGAACCAGGTATCACATCAGTATTTTACACAATCACAGAGGAGTGACTGGGGTGCCCACAACAATTAGTACTGGAGTCTCAGGAAATTCGGCCCCCAAAAGAAAAAAACAAACTTTAATACAACATAACCTGAAATAGATGATGCTATTAAAAATTGTGTATCCGAATAAGAATTGTACATGCAAAAGCATCAGCCATTAGCCCTGATAAAGCACAAAAGTATAGAGCCTGAGGTTTGGTGTATTCCACCCCCAGTTGAATCTAAAGTGCTTATATAACCGGTTACTCAGGAAGGGGGATATGAATATTCTTGGCAGATACCCCTCCAATTCCACAATAAATAACTCAGACCCTCTTGTGTATCTCCTACAGGTGTCACTGTAGATGTGACCACCCGTATAACGATAGAGGGACTGTATCCCTACTTATTAGTGGTGGTTATATTCACTATTCTCCATATGACACATACAGCATGCATATATCTATCGCAGAGTGCCCCATAATTGAATATAGGTGCACCTCCGATTATAGCAGCCATAGGTGTGGAGTGATAACACCAATAAATAGTTATCTACCTGGGGGCATCAGTGAGCCATAATCGGCCAACATCTATTAGTAAGTAAAAGGTGTAGACTCATGGTCTGTCAGAGATAGCATGGAAGCCTCAGGTAGTGAGGAATCCCATGACAGGACGATGCATCCTAACTACTACTTAATATTGACCCCCTATATAATGATAATCGGCCACAGCAACACCATATCACATGGAACTCACATATACCTGTTAATAATCCACAACAACTGATATCCTATAAAAGAACATCACATAGTCGATACAGCAGAAACCAATATTGGACTATATATATCTGTGATGTCAGCCCTCAGGGTCTAATCCATTGATGGCCCCAGGGTATATGCTGTGTATAACAATAGATAATAATAATAATAATAATAATAATAATAGTCCTTTAATAGTCCCACAGTGGGGAAATTCAGTGTGTTACAGCAGCAAAGATAAGATAAGAAACAGATACAAATACAACATGTACAGGAATGTTCCAAGGTGAGAGGCATTACATTAATAGCAGACAGACAGATAGGACGCAGCAGAGGGGGGGGGGGGATTTAACAGGCAGAGAGATATTTCAGTTCTCTGTATGTAATGATCTCCGCTTAGGTCGGTGTTGGTTGTACAGCCTAACCGCGGCGGGGAGGAAAGACTTCCGATAGCGCTCCTTCTCACACCTAGGGTGGAGCAGTCGGTCACTGACAGTACTGCCCAGCGCTATCACAGTCTCATGCATGGGATGGGACTTCTTCTTCATTATCCAAATACTCTTATTTAGATAATGAAATCATATTGTGAGGACTTCCCTGAAATAGACTATAGATAAAGCTCGTACTTTCTCCAATGATCCACAATATGCAAAGAAGGAGAAAGAGGTACAAACTAATATTGAAAAATACACAACGGAAGTATTTCCAATTTCAGTGTGATTTACTGGAGTTCAGGACAAATAGAGCATATCAGGGATTAACTACTGTAGACCTCCTCTTCCCAATGTCGTCTTTAGAGTGTGGCATGACAGACACAGATAGATCATCTCATATACAGTGCTGGCCAAAAGTATTGGCACCCCTGCAATTCTGTCAGATAATACTTAATTTCTTCCAGAAAATGATTGCAATCACAAATGCTTTGGTAATAATATCTTCATTTATTTTGCTTGCAATGAAAAAACACAAAAGAGAATGAAAAATAAGTCAAATCATTGATCATTTTACACAAAACTCCAAAAATGGGCCGGACAAAAGTATTGGCACCCTCAGCCTAATACTTGGTAGCACAACCCTTAGACAAAATAACTGCAAACAACCGCTTCTGGTAACCATCAATGAGTTTCTTACAATGCTCTGCTGGAATTTCTCCAGGTCCCTGAGATGTGAAGGGTGCCTTCTCCAAACTGCTATTTTGAGATCTCTCCACAGGTGTTCTATGGGATTCAGGTCTGGACTCATTGCTGGCCACTTTAGAAGTCTCCAGTGCTTTCTCTCAAACCATTTTCTAGTGCTTTTTGAAGTGTGTTTTGGGTCATTGTCCTGCTGGAAGACCCATGACCTCTGAGGGAGACCCAGCTTTCTCACACTGGGCCCTACATTATGCTGCAAAATTTGTTGGTAGTCTTCAGACTTCATAATGCCATGCACACGGTCAAGCAGTCCAGTGCCAGAGGCAGCAAAGCAACCCCAAAACATCAGGGAACCTCCGCCATGTTTGACTGTAGGGACCATGTTCTTTTCTTTGAAGGCCTCTTTTTTTTTTTTTCCTGTAAACTCTATGTTGATGCCTTTTCCCAAAAAGCTCTACTTTTGTCTCATCTGACCAGAGAACATTCTTCCAAAAAGTTTTTGGCTTTCTCAGGTAAGTTTTGGCAAACTCCAGCCTGGCTTTTTTATGTCTCTGGGTCAGAAGTGGGGTCTTCCTGGGTATCCTACCATAGAGTCCCTTTTCATTCAGACGCCGACGGATAGTACTGGTTGACACTGTTGTACCCTCGGACTGCAGGGCAGCTAGAACTTGTTTGGATGTTAGTCGAGGTTCTTTAGTCACGATCTGCACAATCTTTTGTTGAAATCTCTCATCAATTTTTCTTTTCCGTCCACATCTAGGGAGGTTAGCCACAGTGCCATGGGCTTTAAACTTCTTGATGACACTGCGCACGGTAGACACAGGAACATTCAGGTCTTTGGAGATGGACTTGTAGCCTTATGATTGCTCATGCTTCCTCACAATTTTGCTTCTCAAGTCCTCAGACAGTTCTTTGGTCTTCTTTCTTTTCTCCATGCTCAATGTGGTACACACAAGGACACAGGACAGAGGTTGAGTCAACTTTAATCCATTTCAACTGGCTGCAAGTGTGATTTAGTTCAGACCCTGG
>CAMRHE010001734.1:10000-43542 GCA_947044405.1 Leptodactylus fallax | reverse complement strand
AGTCATATGAAAAAGTTTGGGCACCCCTATTAATCTTAATCATTTTTAGTTCTAAATATTTGGGTGTTTGCAACAGCCATTTCAATTTGATATATCTAATAACTGATGGACACAGTAATATTTCAGGATTGAAATGAGGTTTATTTTACTAACAGAAAATGTGCTATATGCATTAAACCAAAATTTGACCGGTGCAAACATTTGGGTACCTTTATCATTTTATTGATTTGAATACTCCTAACTACTTTTTACTGACTTACTGAAGCATAAAATTGGTTTTGTAACCTCCCCCCCCCTTAAACCCCAACACCCACCGCAAACCAACCAAAAAAAAAAAATTTTTATAAAGCCAACCAAAACCACTTCTCCTTCTTTTTTCCTCCCCTCAAGAGGGCGCCAAGGGGCGCCCCACAAAACAACACACAAAAAATCAAAAAAAAAAATTTTCCACACAAATTTTCCGGGGGGGGGAAACAAAAAGTTTTCCCCGGGATTTAACCTGCCAGTTTCCACTGTGAGGAACATAGTAAGGAAATGGAAGACCACAGGGACAGTTCTTGTTAAGCCCAGAAGTGGCAGGCCAAGAAAAATATCAGAAAGGCAGAGAAGAAGAATGGTGAGAACAGTCAAGGACAATCCACAGACCACCTCCAAAGAGCTGCAGCATCATCTTGCTGCAGATGGTGTCACTGTGCATCGGTCAACAATACAGCACACTTTGCACAAGGAGAAGCTGTATGGGAGAGTGATGCGAAAGAAGCCGTTTCTGAAAGCACGCCACAAACAGAGTCGCCTGAGGGATGCAAAAGCACATTTGGACAAGCCAGCTTCATTTTGGAAGAAGGTCCTGTGGACTGATGAAACAAAGATTGAGTTGTTTGGTCATACAAAAAGGCGTTATGCATGGCGTCCAAAAAACACAGCATTCCAAGAAAAACACTTGCTACCCACTGTAAAATTTGGTGGAGGTTCCATCATGCTTTGGGGCTGTGTGGCCAATGCCGGCACCGGGAATCTTGTTAAAGTTGAGGGTCGCATGGATTCAACTCAGTATCAGCAGATTCTTGAGAATAATGTACAAGAATCAGTGAGGAATTTGAAGTTACGCCGGGGATGGATATTTCAGCAAGACAATGATCCAAATCTACTCAGGCATTCATGCAGAGGAACAATTACAATGTTCTGGAATGGCCATCCCAGTCCCCAGACCTGAATATCATTGAACATCTGTGGGATAATTTGAAGCGGGCTGTCCATGCTCGGCGACCATCAAACTTACCTGAACTGGAATTTTTTTTTTTAAAAAGAAAAGGGGAAAAATAATCTACACACAGAAAGGAGAAAGAATAAAAAAACAAGAGGGGGGAAGAGGAGGCTATTTTTTTTAAAAGAGGGGGGAAAAGATTATGGGTTTGTTTGGGGGCAAAGAAAGAGGGAGGCGGGGGGTTGTTGTTGTGTGGGGGAGCCCCCGCTAAAACCCCGCTTTACACCCCGCTCAGTGTTTGGGTTCGGCAGGGCTGTCAGTGTGCTGAGTGGAATCTGCTGTTGGATTACATTGCATTCAGTTGGTTTCCCTGTCTGTTAAAGAGGACTTCATTTCTCCCAAGATCCTGATAACAGTGAGGAGAGGACGCTTCACTATAAAAGAAAGGAACGACTTTGGGCCCCACCGCGCGCTTCTACGGACTGTAAGCGGTCCACCTGGACCACTGGGGAAAAGGGGGTGCACCCAAATGTGAAGTCAGGGTCAGTTAGGGATAGTTTTGAGTATATTGTTCATTCAGTGTCCATACTGCAGAAGTGGACAGAGTAAAAGTAGAAACCATTGCAGAATTTGCCTTGAAATTGTTCATGCTATATTGTATATTTTGCTTGTCTTTATCCCTGTCATTTTACCTTCAAATAGCCTTTATTAACTTATAGTAAATATATATTCTTTTCTTGAACTACCGCGTGTGTGTTCATTTCTGGTTGCGGAGTCCAAACCACCTGCCTTGCTCTCGGTTCACAAATTGGCGTAGTCGGCAGGATCCGCTTACCAGAATGGACGGTGACGCACCCGTTCGGGAGAATGGTGCTGGAGGAAGAATGCCAGCAGGGGCTATAATGAGTCAGTTAGCTAAATTTGATGGCAATAATATGTCAGTGAGTATGTGGGTGGAACAGATACAAATGATACAGCGAATGTACCAGACCGCACCAGAAGTACTAGTAGAGCTAGCAATATTGACATTACAAGGGGATGCTAAGACCACGGTGATACTGAGGCCATTTGAACAAAGGCAGACATTTGAGCAAGTAGTCCAGATTCTAGAAACCATCTATGGAGAAACTGCATTGCTGGGGTCTCTGCAGGCTCGGTTCTTCCAGAGGGTACAACAGGAGAATGAAAGCCTTCCCCAATATGCAAATGCCCTACAAGAACTGCTCCGAGATATTCAAAGGAAGGAAAGAGGGGGCTCGCCAGCCTTCTGTAACCCTGATCGGACTCTCCGTGACCAGTTTGTCCTGGGGATACGTGACGGCAGTTTAACTGTGACTATGCAGGATTTTATACGACGAGAGACTGATGCTAAATTCCATGATGTACAGGTAGAGGCCATCTCCCTTGCCAATAGTATGGTCCCGAGGCCGCAGACCGCAGTTGGAGTTACTTTGTCACAGGGGGCTAGTTCTGGCTCAGAGACAGTAGAAAAAGGGACGGTTAAAGAAATTCTCACAGTAATGCAGAAACTGCAAGAACAAATGGAACACTTGCACACTCGTTGTGATGAGCAGTCTATGAAAATTGCAGACTTCCAGAAGACTGGAGATGAAAGGGTGAGCCATCCACACCCAGCAAGTCAGAATCACCCACCACCCCGCTGGAGGGATGAGGATAGGACCTACCGAAGGGGTCCAAATCATTTAGTGCAGTGCTCAGGAGAAATCGAAGGGGCTTACCGAAGGGGCCCAAACAGATGGCCAGAACGACGGGAGATACGCTGCTGGGAGTGTGGACGGATGGGCCACGTTGCTGCTAGATGTCCAGAGCAGCGACAAACTTATGAGAGACCGCCGTTAAACTGAAGTCCCCTGCTGCTGTAGGGCGTGTAGTAGGGGAGACTGACAAGGAGACTATGTGGGGAGAATGCCCTGATGATGACCTGATCGCTGCAAGTCCTGTTATACAGGTGGAAATGGAGGGTATTCCGGTTACCGGGATGATTGACACGGGTTCCCAAGTAACGACCTTGAGTAGAGACTGTTATGAACGGTACTTCCAGCAACATGTGAAATATGATCCCCATACATTCGTACGAGTGGTCGCAGCTAACCAGTTACCAGTTCCAGTCGTGGGAGTGGCCTGGATGAATGTCCGGGTATGTGGCCAAGATCTAGGTAGGAAAGGCATTGTGGTGGTACAGGAGTCACATGAAGTAAAGGTCCCTGTCATTTTGGGGATGAATGTGTTAAAAGAATTAGATCAGATCCTCTTTGAAAAGAAAGGTCACGGTTATTGGAAAGAAACCACCACCCATCGGCCTACTCAAACAGCTTTCCAGCGGCTGATCCGGACATGTGGCTTACAGAAAAGTTCGGATGCACAACGTCCTCTGGCTCGAATTTCAGTTCCTTTGCATACAAAAGTTACACTGCCACCCAGTCGGGAGACAATAGTGTCCATGCCCGTAGGCACCTGTCGGAAACTAGAGGGCATAGCTGTGTTGGTAGAACCACTGCAGGCAGCCGAAGGAGGTGTTGATCCGCTAGTGGCCCGTTCCTTGGCAATAGTTCGCAATGGAAGAGTACCACTTCGATGTGTAAACACTCAGGACCAGAGTGTGGACCTGACCCCAGGGAGGCTGCTGGCTAACATCTATGTGACTCCGGAGGAAGTAAGGAAAGTAACTACAATGCAGCTGAAGCCGACTGAAAGGGATGAGTGGACCGTAACTGTGTCCATGGGAGAAGATGAGGAACCCACCTCTGAATGGAATGGCTGTGCAATTCGAGAACAGATGAAGATGGATGTAAGTTCATGTTCTCTGGAATGGGTGCAGAAGGTAGATGAGCTGTTGTGGGAGAACCAAGCCACCTTTGCACGGTATGCTGAAGATTTTGGATGTACCACAGGGATCTACCATGAGATTCCCACAGGAGACACCCCTCCAATTAGAGAGCGCTACCGACAAATTCCTCCACAGTTGTATCAGGAAGTGAAAGAACTGTTAGCTAAGATGCTACAGGGTGGGATCATCCAAGAAAGCCAAAGTCCCTGGGCGGCTCCTGTGGTGTTAGTAAGAAAGAAAGATGGGTCCATCCGATTTTGCGTAGACTATCGGAAGTTAAACGCTTGCACCGTACGAGATTCCTACCCCTTGCCACGGATTGAGGAGTCCCTCTCAGCGCTAGGGGAGAGCCCAGTACTTCTCCTCACTAGATCTGGCTAGTGGGTATTGGCAGGTGCCAATGGCCACAAAAGACAAGGAGAAGACGGCATTCATCTTGCCCATGGGACTATACGAATTTAACCAGATGCCCTTCGGGTTGACAAATGCACCCGGAACGTTTCAGCGGTTGATGGAGAAATGTCTCGGTGACTTCAACTTTGAGTTCACTCTCATCTACTTGGATGACATTATAGTGTATTCTGCGACCTTTGAAGACCATCTCCACCAGTTGGGGCAAGTATTTCGAAGATTGCGGGAACATGGGCTCAAATTGAAACCCAGTAAATGTCGGTTGTTCCAATCTGAAATTGATTACTTGGGTCACCGCGTATCAGGAGAAGGGGTGAGACCATCAAGAGACAAGATAGCGGCTGTTCATGATTGGCCAATACCGACTACCCTGCGAGAAGTGAGGGCGTTCCTTGGAGTAGCCGGTTACTATCGACGGTTTATTAAGGATTTCGCCAAGGTAGCAGCACCACTTAATGCTCTCCTACGAGGCACATCCGGTGGTCCAAAGAACCGGTCCGTGAAGTGGGGACCTGAACAGGAACAAGCCTTCCAGGCATTGAAGGATGCACTGACAACAGCCCCAGTCTTGGCATATGCTGATTACCACTTGCCGTTCCAGCTGTATACAGATGCAAGCCTGTATGGTCTTGGAGCAGTGCTTTCCCAGCTTCAGGATGGCCAGGAGAGGGTCATAGCATACGGCAGCCGGTCTTTGAGAGATTCTGAAAGAAACCCCGAGAATTATAGTTCATTTAAGTTGGAGCTGTTGGCACTGGTATGGGCCATGACCGAGAAATTCTCTGAATATTTGACCGGTGCTGAAGTTTTAGTACTGACTGACAACAACCCACTAGCTCACCTGGAAAATGCCAAGCTCGGGGCGTTAGAGCAGAGGTGGATAGCCCGAATGTCTACATTCAATTACCGCATTAAGTATCGGTCCAAGACAGAGAACCAGAATGCTGACGGGCTTTCTAGGGTAACCGCCCAGACCCCCACAGTAGACGTGGATCATGAGTTGGAGCATGTGGAGGTGCCCGACTTCAGCAGATTTTCACAGGCCTTGGCCGCCGCTAATCAGTTTGAGATGGAGGGGACTGAAACGGCTCCTTTCTTTGGTCCCTCACGACAGGAATGGGCACAGATACAACAGACCCATGAGGGGCTGGCGCAGATAATCAAGTGTGTTGAGAAAGGCCAGAAGCCCTGTAGAGAGGAAAGAGAACGACTGACACGTGAGATATTATCTGTTCTGAGTCAGTGGGAAAAGTTGGAGATGAAAAATGGAGTGCTATGCCGAAAGGTCTATTTACCTTCTGAGATCGACATTCGATACCAAATTGTGGTGCCTAGTGAACTGGCTCGCTCCTTGGCAGTTGAGGCTCATAATAAGAATGGACATTTTGGTCATGAGAAGACCTTTCGTTGGTTACAGCGACTGATTTACTGCCCTGGTCTTCGTCAAATGGTCGAAGAAGTATGCCGCAGCTGTCGAACTTGTGAGATCCATAAGGCAATAGAACAGAGAGCTCCCCTGCAAACCATCGTGACCCAGGAACCTTTAGAAATCGTCATGATAGACTATCTAATGGTGGGCCCATCCAATAGCGGACACCAGTATTGCCTCGTAATGGTGGATCACTTCACCAAATTTGCGGTGGTAACCGCCACCAAGGACCAGACAGCTGAGTCAGCAGCTCGTGCTCTGTGCCAAGATTTCATTCGAGTATATGGGTGCCCCCAACGCATCCACTCCGACCAGGGCGCCTGCTTTGAGGGACACGTAATGAAAGAAGTTCAACGTATCTACGGGATAAAGAAGTCGCACACGACTCCATACCACCCTCAGGGAAATGGGGCCTGTGAAAGATTCAACAGAACTCTGCTACAGATGCTGCGGACTCTGGAGGAAGACAAGAAGTTACAGTGGCCTCAGTTCTTGTCTGAAATGGTGTGGGCCTATAACAATCAGGTCCATTCTACAACGGGGTACTCTCCTTATACACTTCTCTTTGGGCGGTCTGGGCGAAGTATAGGAGAATTACAGTTGAATGATGTGGATGGGTTCCCTCCGAGGGATCCAACCTCTTGGGTGCGGGCGCATCGGCAGAGACTTGAGACGATCCATCGATTGGTGCGGCAGCGCCTGCAAGAACATCCCCATCCTGATAAGACCCCAGTGCAAGAAGCACCATTGCAACCAGGCGACCTGGTGCTAGTTCGTGTCAAGAAACCCCAAGGGAAATTGGAAAGCAGATGGGAGGCTTTGCCGTATCGTGTTGTTGGCCGCAAGTATGCGAATGGGCCAGTGTACCAGGTCCAGAAAGAAGGAACTGATTGTGTTCGAGTACTTCACCGAAATATGTTGCGCCTGTGTCATTCTGAAGGGACAAATCACGATGGGCCTGCCAATGTGAATGAGCTCCCACAGTCAGAGAATGGAGGTGCGGAATGGGCCTCCGACGAGGAGGATGATTGTTGGCCGATCCCTGCTCCTGGGGATGTTCCACCTGTGACTACTGTATCTCCGGCCTGTGCCCCCTCTGGTGCGGAATCCGCTGGTCCTTCTCAGCCCATAGCTGCAGCACCCCATAATATACCACCGGTCCTCAGACGGACCACTAGGCCAAATGCTGGTATTCCCCCTGTTCGGTATGCGCAGGATGAGTTTGTTTGGCCTGCCATACATCGGTATACTACCACCCTGTGCATAAAAGTACAACCCTCTGGATATACAGTCATAGGCAGGGACTGCCAATCTTAAAGTGGGGGGGAATATGTAAGAGACAGCCAATGTTGTCTTAAGCTTCATTTGTCTGTATAAACTGTTAATGTTGAATGTATTTCTGTGATTCTGTTCCTTTAAGACAGCAGCCATTGTAATTGTGACATGATGCTGGAGTGAGACCCCCCCCCCTTTTATGTCAGCCTGTCTGTTCTGCAGACAGAGTGTGAGCAGAGAAGCAGGAAGTGATGAGACAGAGAGCAGCAGCCATCTTGGCAAGTGTTGTATTGAACTGGTGTGGAGATTTTTCTGTACAGCTAAGCTGTATCTTGGTCCAGAGACAAACAGAGTGTAAAGAGACAACAGGACTAGTGAGTCCACGTGAAAGGAACTGTGCTCAGTGGCTGATCAGTGAGACTGACATTGTGACTGTGTATATGGATACCACAGATAGAGACTTGCAGTGCTGTTGATGTACTGGACAGCACCTGCTAAATCCCGGCTTACATCCCAGCTCAGTGTATGGATTCGGCAGGACTGTCAGTGTGCTGAGTGGAATCTGCTGTTGGATTACATTGCATTCAGTTGGTTTCCCTGTCTGTTAAAGAGGACTTCATTTCTCCCAAGATCCTGATAACAGTGAGGAGAGGACGCTTCACTATAAAAGAAAGGAACGACTTTGGGCCCCACCGCGCGCTTCTACGGACTGTAAGCGGTCCACCTGGACCACTGGGGAAAAGGGGGTGCACCCAAATGTGATGTCAGGGTCAGTTAGGGATAGTTTTGAGTATATTGTTCATTCAGTGTCCATACTGCAGAAGTGGACAGAGTAAAAGTAGAAACCATTGCAGAATTTGCCTTGAAATTGTTCATGCTATATTGTATATTTTGCTTGTCTTTATCCCTGTCATTTTACCTTCAAATAGCCTTTATTAACTTATAGTAAATATATATTCTTTTCTTGAACTACCGCGTGTGTGTTCATTTCTGGTTGCGGAGTCCAAACCACCTGCCTTGCTCTCGGTTCACAAATTGGCGTAGTCGGCAGGATCCGCTTACCAGAATGGACGGTGACGCACCCGTTCGGGAGAATGGTGCTGGAGGAAGAATGCCAGCAGGGGCTATAATGAGTCAGTTAGCTAAATTTGATGGCAATAATATGTCAGTGAGTATGTGGGTGGAACAGATACAAATGATACAGCGAATGTACCAGACCGCACCAGAAGTACTAGTAGAGCTAGCAATATTGACATTACAAGGGGATGCTAAGACCACGGTGATACTGAGGCCATTTGAACAAAGGCAGACATTTGAGCAAGTAGTCCAGATTCTAGAAACCATCTATGGAGAAACTGCATTGCTGGGGTCTCTGCAGGCTCGGTTCTTCCAGAGGGTACAACAGGAGAATGAAAGCCTTCCCCAATATGCAAATGCCCTACAAGAACTGCTCCGAGATATTCAAAGGAAGGAAAGAGGGGGCTCGCCAGCCTTCTGTAACCCTGATCGGACTCTCCGTGACCAGTTTGTCCTGGGGATACGTGACGGCAGTTTAACTGTGACTATGCAGGATTTTATACGACGAGAGACTGATGCTAAATTCCATGATGTACAGGTAGAGGCCATCTCCCTTGCCAATAGTATGGTCCCGAGGCCGCAGACCGCAGTTGGAGTTACTTTGTCACAGGGGGCTAGTTCTGGCTCAGAGACAGTAGAAAAAGGGACGGTTAAAGAAATTCTCACAGTAATGCAGAAACTGCAAGAACAAATGGAACACTTGCACACCCGTTGTGATGAGCAGTCTATGAAAATTGCAGACTTCCAGAAGACTGGAGATGAAAGGGTGAGCCATCCACACCCAGCAAGTCAGAATCACCCACCACCCCGCTGGAGGGATGAGGATAGGACCTACCGAAGGGGTCCAAATCATTTAGTGCAGTGCTCAGGAGAAATCGAAGGGGCTTACCGAAGGGGCCCAAACAGATGGCCAGAACGACGGGAGATACGCTGCTGGGAGTGTGGACGGATGGGCCACGTTGCTGCTAGATGTCCAGAGCAGCGACAAACTTATGAGAGACCGCCGTTAAACTGAAGTCCCCTGCTGCTGTAGGGCGTGTAGTAGGGGAGACTGACAAGGAGACTATGTGGGGAGAATGCCCTGATGATGACCTGATCGCTGCAAGTCCTGTTATACAGGTGGAAATGGAGGGTATTCCGGTTACCGGGATGATTGACACGGGTTCCCAAGTAACGACCTTGAGTAGAGACTGTTATGAACGGTACTTCCAGCAACATGTGAAATATGATCCCCATACATTCATACGAGTGGTCGCAGCTAACCAGTTACCAGTTCCAGTCGTGGGAGTGGCCTGGATGAATGTCCGGGTATGTGGCCAAGATCTAGGTAGGAAAGGCATTGTGGTGGTACAGGAGTCACATGAAGTAAAGGTCCCTGTCATTTTGGGGATGAATGTGTTAAAAGAATTAGATCAGATCCTCTTTGAAAAGAAAGGTCACGGTTATTGGAAAGAAACCACCACCCATCGGCCTACTCAAACAGCTTTCCAGCGGCTGATCCGGACATGTGGCTTACAGAAAAGTTCGGATGCACAACGTCCTCTGGCTCGAATTTCAGTTCCTTTGCATACAAAAGTTACACTGCCACCCAGTCGGGAGACAATAGTGTCCATGCCCGTAGGCACCTGTCGGAAACTAGAGGGCATAGCTGTGTTGGTAGAACCACTGCAGGCAGCCGAAGGAGGTGTTGATCCGCTAGTGGCCCGTTCCTTGGCAATAGTTCGCAATGGAAGAGTACCACTTCGATGTGTAAACACTCAGGACCAGAGTGTGGACCTGACCCCAGGGAGGCTGCTGGCTAACATCTATGTGACTCCGGAGGAAGTAAGGAAAGTAACTCCAATGCAGCTGAAGCCGACTGAAAGGGATGAGTGGACCGTAACTGTGTCCATGGGAGAAGATGAGGAACCCACCTCTGAATGGAATGGCTGTGCAATTCGAGAACAGATGAAGATGGATGTAAGTTCATGTTCTCTGGAATGGGTGCAGAAGGTAGATGAGCTGTTGTGGGAGAACCAAGCCACCTTTGCACGGTATGCTGAAGATTTTGGATGTACCACAGGGATCTACCATGAGATTCCCACAGGAGACACCCCTCCAATTAGAGAGCGCTACCGACAAATTCCTCCACAGTTGTATCAGGAAGTGAAAGAACTGTTAGCTAAGATGCTACAGGGTGGGATCATCCAAGAAAGCCAAAGTCCCTGGGCGGCTCCTGTGGTGTTAGTAAGAAAGAAAGATGGGTCCATCCGATTTTGCGTAGACTATCGGAAGTTAAACGCTTGCACCGTACGAGATTCCTACCCCTTGCCACGGATTGAGGAGTCCCTCTCAGCGCTAGGGAGAGCCCGGTACTTCTCCTCACTAGATCTGGCTAGTGGGTATTGGCAGGTGCCGATGGCCACAAAAGACAAGGAGAAGACGGCATTCATCTTGCCCATGGGACTATACGAATTTAACCAGATGCCCTTCGGGTTGACAAATGCACCCGGAACGTTTCAGCGGTTGATGGAGAAATGTCTCGGTGACTTCAACTTTGAGTTCACTCTCATCTACTTGGATGACATTATAGTGTATTCTGCGACCTTTGAAGACCATCTCCACCAGTTGGGGCAAGTATTTCGAAGATTGCGGGAACATGGGCTCAAATTGAAACCCAGTAAATGTCGGTTGTTCCAATCTGAAATTGATTACTTGGGTCACCGCGTATCAGGAGAAGGGGTGAGACCATCAAGAGACAAGATAGCGGCTGTTCATGATTGGCCAATACCGACTACCCTGCGAGAAGTGAGGGCGTTCCTTGGAGTAGCCGGTTACTATCGACGGTTTATTAAGGATTTCGCCAAGGTAGCAGCACCACTTAATGCTCTCCTACGAGGCACATCCGGTGGTCCAAGGAACCGGTCCGTGAAGTGGGGACCTGAACAGGAACAAGCCTTCCAGGCATTGAAGGATGCACTGACAACAGCCCCAATCTTGGCATATGCTGATTACCACTTGCCGTTCCAGCTGTATACAGATGCAAGCCTGTATGGTCTTGGAGCAGTGCTTTCCCAGCTTCAGGATGGCCAGGAGAGGGTCATAGCATACGGCAGCCGGTCTTTGAGAGATTCTGAAAGAAACCCCGAGAATTATAGTTCATTTAAGTTGGAGCTGTTGGCACTGGTATGGGCCATGACCGAGAAATTCTCTGAATATTTGACCGGTGCTGAAGTTTTAGTACTGACTGACAACAACCCACTAGCTCACCTGGAAAATGCCAAGCTCGGGGCGTTAGAGCAGAGGTGGATAGCCCGAATGTCTACATTCAATTACCGCATTAAGTATCGGTCCAAGACAGAGAACCAGAATGCTGACGGGCTTTCTAGGGTAACCGCCCAGACCCCCACAGTAGACGTGGATCATGAGTTGGAGCATGTGGAGGTGCCCGACTTCAGCAGATTTTCACAGGCCTTGGCCGCCGCTAATCAGTTTGAGATGGAGGGGACTGAAACGGCTCCTTTCTTTGGTCCCTCACGACAGGAATGGGCACAGATACAACAGACCCATGAGGGGCTGGCGCAGATAATCAAGTGTGTTGAGAAAGGCCAGAAGCCCTGTAGAGAGGAAAGAGAACGACTGACACGTGAGATATTATCTGTTCTGAGTCAGTGGGAAAAGTTGGAGATGAAAAATGGAGTGCTATGCCGAAAGGTCTATTTACCTTCTGAGATCAACATTCGATACCAAATTGTGGTGCCTAGTGAACTGGCTCGCTCCTTGGCAGTTGAGGCTCATAATAAGAATGGACATTTTGGTCATGAGAAGACCTTTCGTTGGTTACAGCGACTGATTTACTGCCCTGGTCTTCGTCAAATGGTCGAAGAAGTATGCCGCAGCTGTCGAACTTGTGAGATCCATAAGGCAATAGAACAGAGAGCTCCCCTGCAAACCATCGTGACCCAGGAACCTTTAGAAATCGTCATGATAGACTATCTAATGGTGGGCCCATCCAATAGCGGACACCAGTATTGCCTCGTAATGGTGGATCACTTCACCAAATTTGCGGTGGTAACCGCCACCAAGGACCAGACAGCTGAGTCAGCAGCTCGTGCTCTGTGCCAAGATTTCATTCGAGTATATGGGTGCCCCCAACGCATCCACTCCGACCAGGGCGCCTGCTTTGAGGGACACGTAATGAAAGAAGTTCAACGTATCTACGGGATAAAGAAGTCGCACACTACTCCATACCACCCTCAGGGAAATGGGGCCTGTGAAAGATTCAACAGAACTCTGCTACAGATGCTGCGGACTCTGGAGGAAGACAAGAAGTTACAGTGGCCTCAGTTCTTGTCTGAAATGGTGTGGGCCTATAACAATCAGGTCCATTCTACAACGGGGTACTCTCCTTATACACTTCTCTTTGGGCGGTCTGGGCGAAGTATAGGAGAATTACAGTTGAATGATGTGGATGGGTTCCCTCCGAGGGATCCAACCTCTTGGGTGCGGGCGCATCGGCAGAGACTTGAGACGATCCATCGATTGGTGCGGCAGCGCCTGCAAGAACATCCCCATCCTGATAAGACCCCAGTGCAAGAAGCACCATTGCAACCAGGCGACCTGGTGCTAGTTCGTGTCAAGAAACCCCAAGGGAAATTGGAAAGCAGATGGGAGGCTTTGCCGTATCGTGTTGTTGGCCGCAAGTATGCGAATGGGCCAGTGTACCAGGTCCAGAAAGAAGGAACTGATTGTGTTCGAGTACTTCACCGAAATATGTTGCGCCTGTGTCATTCTGAAGGGACAAATCACGATGGGCCTGCCAATGTGAATGAGCTCCCACAGTCAGAGAATGGAGGTGCGGAATGGGCCTCCGACGAGGAGGATGATTGTTGGCCGATCCCTGCTCCTGGGGATGTTCCACCTGTGACTACTGTATCTCCGGCCTGTGCCCCCTCTGGTGCGGAATCCGCTGGTCCTTCTCAGCCCATAGCTGCAGCACCCCATAATATACCACCGGTCCTCAGACGGACCACTAGGCCAAATGCTGGTATTCCCCCTGTTCGGTATGCGCAGGATGAGTTTGTTTGGCCTGCCATACATCGGTATACTACCACCCTGTGCATAAAAGTACAACCCTCTGGATATACAGTCATAGGCAGGGACTGCCAATCTTAAAGTGGGGGGGGAATATGTAAGAGACAGCCAATGTTGTCTTAAGCTTCATTTGTCTGTATAAACTGTTAATGTTGAATGTATTTCTGTGATTCTGTTCCTTTAAGACAGCAGCCATTGTAATTGTGACATGATGCTGGAGTGAGACCCCCCCCCCTTTTATGTCAGCCTGTCTGTTCTGCAGACAGAGTGTGAGCAGAGAAGCAGGAAGTGACGAGACAGAGAGCAGCAGCCATCTTGGCAAGTGTTGTATTGAACTGGTGTGGAGATTTTTCTGTACAGCTAAGCTGTATCTTGGTCCAGAGACAAACAGAGTGTAAAGAGACAACAGGACTAGTGAGTCCACGTGAAAGGAACTGTGCTCAGTGGCTGATCAGTGAGACTGACATTGTGACTGTGTATATGGATACCACAGATAGAGACTTGCAGTGCTGTTGATGTACTGGACGGCACCTGCTAAATCCCGGCTTACATCCCAGCTCAGTGTATGGATTCGGCAGGACTGTCAGTGTGCTGAGTGGAATCTGCTGTTGGATTACATTGCATTCAGTTGGTTTCCCTGTCTGTTAAAGAGGACTTCATTTCTCCCAAGATCCTGATAACCGTGAGGAGAGGACGCTTCACTATAAAAGAAAGGAACGACTTTGGGCCCCACCGCGCGCTTCTACGGACTGTAAGCGGTCCACCTGGACCACTGGGGAAAAGGGGGGTGCACCCAAATGTGATGTCAGGGTCAGTTAGGGATAGTTTTGAGTATATTGTTCATTCAGTGTCCATACTGCAGAAGTGGACAGAGTAAAAGTAGAAACCATTGCAGAATTTGCCTTGAAATTGTTCATGCTATATTGTATATTTTGCTTGTCTTTATCCCTGTCATTTTACCTTCAAATAGCCTTTATTAACTTATAGTAAATATATATTCTTTTCTTGAACTACCGCGTGTGTGTTCATTTCTGGTTGCGGAGTCCAAACCACCTGCCTTGCTCTCGGTTCACAATGGCCGCTCGCCCATCACGGGGCCCGCACTGGCATTGAGCGTAATTAATGGAGATGTTTCCAGTGAGACGATAATTCCTTCTATGGTAGCGGGATGTTTCCGGTGCTTTATCACCATGGTAACCATAGGGGCCGCTATACCTTACACTTACATATGTAATCAGAATCGGCTTTTAATCACTTATTTTAACCCTTTAGCTCAGGGACCAGTCACATTTTTTAGTTTTTCCGTCTTTCTGGCTTGTATAATTTTTATTTTTTTTATTTTTGCAGCGAGGCGGCTGTATGAGGTCGTGCTCTCTGCGGGAGTTTTTTGATTTCTGACAGTTGTGGCAGGAGCAGAAAAAATTTATCCTGGCAGTGCCCCTGAGTCACAGCCACCCATGGTGGAGGAGGGGTTAATGTATACCTGTCCTTATATGTAGCTTAATAAGAGTTATGTACATTTTACAGAGTAGTGAATGTAAAGCATTGCAGTAAATACATCAAGCCACTAGGTGGTGTTTATAGTTTTCTACTAAGATTCTTTATAACAGCACTCCCTGTGGTCAGATGAGGTATTACAAGTAAAGTTTATCAATTGTTTCAATGTTAAAGGGCTTGTCCAATTTAGTAAACCATTTACAGATACCCTCTTATGGAATTCTGGGATGCTAGACGGGGGTTCTTTATTCAGGATTTTCCTCTCTTGTTGGTTACAAAGAACATGTCTTCAAGGAGCTGTCCTGTTCTGCATTACATGGACACTGTGTAATACTGCATGTCACCTGTAGAGGAGCTGCAGGAGTTTGAGCACTTACTATCAGCTGATCTCTGGGGGTACCCACAGGTTTATTGTTAAGGGAACCTTCCATCATGGGTCATAGGCAGTCCACACAATGGTGCCCCATGTGGTCAGAGATGGTACTGCAAATAAAAAGACTATTATATTTAATATGATTAGGGATGAGTGAACCGGCTCATAAGGAGATGGAGATTTAATACTAGTTTTCCAAATATTTTGGGTTTCGGCTAAACCTGAGATTTTTGACGTTCACCACCCAGATTACAATAATCAGAGGCTCTGAAGAGACCACAGAGTACGATAATAAGACTTCCAATTTGGACCGAACTACCATAAATTGGGGCAAAGCTCATGAATATTCATGAGACGAATCCCACAAGGTTCACCCATTGCTACATTTGACCATTAGTGGATGAAGCACACAGTATGGCGCCATGCTATGAGGTCAGGCTTGTTCCTACAGTTCATCCATTAACCGTCTCTTCACTTTCCCATCATTTCATTAGCATACCCCGATCTCGTGAACCTCTTATTAAATCTTCAATTCAGTTGAAGCCAATTTTTCATTGTAAATGGAAGAGCCCAATAAATGGAAGCCATCAACTGCTCAAGATTCCCAGGATCTAGAAGAAAGATAATTGGGATGATCTCGGAGACGTCCGTTGACTCGTTGCTTCGTGTCCTCCCTGGAGACAATTGGTTACGGCGAGGCCCCGGCATTACACAGAGTCTGATTCATAGGGCAGAGTTTCTCATCCTTCTTAATTTGAGAAGGTTTGAGGTCACTTCTTGTGGATGAATAGGTTGTGTTTAATGGAGAGGACTCGGGAGGGGGTAATTAGCGCGGCCGCCATGATGCCAAGTTCTAATTAGCGCTGCATTGTCTTGTAGTCAACTGACTTCATCTTCAGCCTTTATTGAAGTAAGAACTATAAGGAACCTTCTATATCCTAAGACTGGCGTTGGCTGGATGAACCTTCTAAATACAGATGTAGCAGAGCTGAAGTTATTATAATTGGATTTCTATCAGTAGACGGAACAATCCATAATCCTTGGACAAGTGTAGAATTCATAAGTCTGCGGCAGAGAAGTGGGTATACAAGGAGAGCTGGACTCACATGGGCGCGGTCTATAGGTATTACGGAAATGGGATGTTTATTGAATTCACATAGACTATAGACCTGCACTATGTAATGGCCCTACACTATGTTTTTTCAAGTCATACATCCTTACTAGACAAACTTTGAAATGTAACTTCACCAACTTTCACTGATTCTGGTCATCAGCTTAACTTCAGCAAAATAATCCTAAATCTAAAGTTTGCCAGAACGCAATATATCCATATATCAACCAAGTTGGGCATTTTAGTCAATATTATGAGCTCTTTGGAGCAACAAGGGTGGTGGTTTGCTCTTTGTAACAATGATCATACCCTCATTGCTCCAAAAAGCTCATTCACATATTGACAAAAACAGCAATATCTCAGCAACAGAGGCAAAAGGAAATCACTGTTTGATTCAGGTGACACTAACCTATCTATCTGCAGGGCTGGGGTGATATGCTGGGTCTGGTGACACTAACCTATCTATCTGCAGGGCTGGGGTGATATGCTGGGTCTGGTGACACTAACCTATCTATCTGCAGGGCTGGGGTGATATGCTGGGTCTGGTGACACTAACCTATCTATCTGCAGGGCTGGGGTGATATGCTGGTACTGGTGACACTAACCTATCTATCTGCAGGGCTGGGGTGATATGCTGGGTCTGGTGACACTAACCTATCTATCTGCAGGGCTGGGGTGATATGCTGGTTCTGGTGACAGTAACCTATCTATCTGCAGGGCTGGGGTGATATGCTGGGTCTGGTGACACTAACCTATCTATCTGCAGGGCTGGGGTGATATGCTGGGTCTGGTGACACTAACCTATCTATCTGCAGGGCTGGGGTGATATGCTGGTACTGGTGACACTAACCTATCTATCTGCAGGGCTGGGGTGATATGCTGGTACTGGTGACACTAACCTATCTATCTGCAGGGCTGGGGTGATATGCTGGTTCTGGTGACACTAACCTATCTATCTGCAGGGCTGGGGTGATATGCTGGTTCTGGTGACAGTAACCTATCTATCTGCAGGGCTGGGGTGATATGCTGGGTCTGGTGACACTAACCTATCTATCTGCAGGGCTGGGGTGATATGCTGGTTCTGGTGACACTAACCTATCTATCTGCAGGGCTGGGGTGATATGCTGGTTCTGGTGACACTAACCTATCTATCTGCAGGGCTGGGGTGATATGCTGGGTCTGGTGACACTAACCTACCTATCTGCAGGGCTGGGGTGATATGCTGGTTCTGGTGACACTAACCTATCTATCTGCAGGGCTGGGGTGATATGCTGGGTCTGGTGACACTAACCTATCTATCTGCAGGGCTAGGGGGATATGCTGGCTCTGGTGACACTAACCTATCTATCTGCAGGGCTGGGGGGATATGCTGGTTCTGGTGACACTAACCTATCTATCTGCAGGGCTGGGGTGATATTCTGGTTCTGGTGACACTAACCTATCTATCTGCAGGGCTGGGGTGATACGCTGGGTCTGGTGACACTAACCTATCTATCTGCAGGGCTGGGGTGATACGCTGGGTCTGGTGACACTAACCTATCTATCTGCAGGGCTGGGGTGATATGCCGGTTCTGGTGACACTAACCTATCTATCTGCAGGGCTGGGGTGATATGCTGGTTCTGGTGACAATAACCTATCTATCTGCAGGGCTGGGGTGATATGCCGAGTCTGGTGACACTAACCTATCTATCTGCAGGGCTGGGGTGATATGCTGGTTCTGGTGAACCTAACCTATCTATCTGCAGGGCTGGGATGATATGCTGGTTCTGGTGACACTAACCTATCTATCTGCAGGGCTGGGGTGATATGCTGGGTCAGGTAACTAGAGATGTGCGAATCAAAGCTGACGAAGTGGAATTCGATCCGAATTTCCAAAAATCTTCGATTTGATTCCGGATTTCCTCATGCTTCGATGTATCGAATCACACAGTTCCGATTGGGGATTTTAACCCCTTGGATGCCGTGGTCAAACATGACCATGGCATCCAAGGGGTTCCGCCATGCTACCTGTACCCCTCGGCTCCCCCTGCGATGGTTAAAAATAAGAAAATACTGATACTCACCTGTCCTGGGCTCGGCATTAACTCCGGAGCCGGTGACTGAGGTCCTGCTCCCCAGGCTTCATTCCCAGCAATCACAGGCCCCAGCAGTCACGTGGAACACGCTGGCGTAATGACGTCATCACGCCCCCATGTGACCGCTGAGGCCCAATCACAGGCCCCAGCAGTGACGTCTGGGGAGCAGAACTTCAGTCGCAAGAGAGAAGAGGAGTGAGGAGGACGATCAGACAGCCGTATTCCCAGGAAAGGTGAGGTAAGGTGAGTATAAGTGTTTGTTATTTTTAATCACTTCCCCTGGGCCTCTGATTATTATACTCTGGGGTCTGAGGAGAACCCAGAGTATAATAAAAGCACCAGCTCTGGGATGGGGGGGGGGGGGTTTTTTTTTTTTTTACATTTTCTCTTTTTGGCCCCATAGGGGATTGAAGCAGCGATATTCTGATCACTGCTTCAATAGGTATACGCTACAATACACATGTATTGCAGTGTATAGGAGGCTGTCAGCCCGTGCAGACGCATAGGCTGACAATCTCCATTCAAGGCAGGATCAACCAGGTATGTGGAGGGACAGCGATGGGGCAGACCCGGGATCACTGATCAGACCCCGGGCTGCCAAATAGGAGCAGCGGTTTCCCCCAAAAACGTCGCGGGGGGGGGGGGGGGGGGGGTGATCGGGAACCCAATATATAATAAAAACCCTGACCCGCGATCGGGCTCAGCTCCGAGTGGGGGTGTTAGAGAACAGTCTCAGCTGTTACTACATACGGCTGACACCCGCTAAGCACGGTGCGCACACAGTTTCTGCGTGCGCACCATGCTTCCGCCATGGTTTGTGGGAAGTCCTTCCCAGCAGCGCCGTACTAATAGGGCTGCATAGACATTTATTAGCAGCATGCGCTGTTCATGTCACAGACGAAAAAGAACAGGAAAACGCATAAAGAACATTTTTATATGTACAATTTTGGAGGGCTAAATACCTTTACAGCTCCGGATAAAGCTCAGTCCCCATATACAAATCCTTGGACAAAAAAGAACAGGAAAATAAACAAAGATTTACATGTACAATCTATTATTATTATTATTTATTTTTATTATTCTATTACTATTAATTTATATTATTAATTTATTTTTCAATGCAATATGCCTTATCACAAACAAAAAAAAAAATGGAATTTTGCAAGTGCACAAACAGGTGTTACACTTACATTAAATTACCAGCATGTTCTGTTTGTGTCACAGATGAAAGAGAGCAAGAAATGCATAAAGAACACATCTACATGTACAATGTATTATTATTTAATTGGCAATGCAATGCTTGCAATTCTTTGTCACAGATGAAGAAATTGGATTGTTGAAAGTACAAAGCATAGAAGCTAAACTTATTTATTTAGCAGAATACTCTGTTCATGTCCCAGATAAAATAAGAAGAGGAAAATGCATAAAGAACACATCTATTTGTACAATTTATTATTAATATTTATTATTATTTACTATGCAATGCCATATGCTTTGTCACAGATGGAAAAAAATGGAAATTCTACAAGTGCACAGGACACGAATTACATTTGCTGCACTTGGGATTGCTGCAAGTGCAAAGCATGGATGGTAAAATTATTTATTTAGCAGAACATCCTTTTCATGTCACAGATGGAAAAGAATAGAAAAATGCACAAAGAACACTTTTATATTTATTATTATTTAATTGGCAATGCAATGCCTTGTCACAGATGGAAAAAGTGGGATTGCTGCAAGTGCAAAGCAAAGACGCTGAACTTATTTATTTAGCCAAATACTCTGGTCATTTCACAGATGAAAAAGAATAGGAAAATGAATAAATGAGATAATTATATGTAAAATGTATTATTATTTATTTGGCAGTACAATATGCTTTGTCATAGATGGAAAAAATGGGATTGTTATAAGTGCAGAGATCAGGCGTTACCCTTGTGTATGTTGCAGCATGTCTTGTACATGTCACAGATGAAAAAGAATTGAAAAATGCACAAAGAGCCCAACTATAGGTGCAATTTGGAAGAGTGCTAGGGGCATGATCTGTGTGTTCCCTGCAAGTCCCCTCATACTAATCTCTACTAACAGTGATATTCTGATAACATTAGATCTCTGCACCTGCGCTCTGTATACCAGGACACGCAGAGAACACACATGACCTTGGGCCATCCCTGGAATCCCTGTGATGTCATCAGTGATGGCGCAGGTTTCCCCAGCAACAGCCTGGATGTATATATGCTAGCTTCTGCTCTTGTTTCAATATAAGCAATATTACTTTTTTGTTTTTCAAAAATTTCAAAAATATTTTAGCGGCATAGGTTAAAAAAAAAAAAAAAAAAAAAAAAAAAAAAAAAAAAAAAATATATATATATATATATATATATATATATAAAATAAAATATATTAGCACTGTGCTCTGTGGAGATGAAGAGGGAACTGATTTTGCGATATTAGTATGACCATCCGGTCCAGCTGATGGCCGAAGACCACAGTGACATCAAACAAGGAGTGTAGCAAGCTAACTGCATGGGAACCAAACCATTTATTGCCATGGGACATGAGGGGTTAAACACGTGAACCGCCTTGAGCTTTCTGGAGAGCCATTGATTTTATGGCTGCTGCTAGATTTCAGAACATATTGAAAGGTGGAATTTACCTTTTTGTTTTAGAAACATTTTTTTTTTTAAAAAATGCTAGCGCATAGAATCAAATATATAAAATATTAATAAAAAAATAAAAAATATTTTAAAAATACTATTCAGTTTTTTTCCCCATTATATGAATGAATGTTAGACATGACCCATAGCCCTGAAATCCAGGTGTCGGTAGTTTACCAGGAACAGGCGCTATGTCTTATTTTTAATGAAATCTAGTAGAGCCGATGACAGGCGTATAAATATATTTATCTCGACTTATTAGAACTTGTTACTTTAATTGCTATGATTTTCTGAAATAATGTCTTCTGATATGTGTAACTGACAATTCTTTTTTTGTACTTCTCCGCATTTAGCATCGCCATGGTAACCAGTTCTGTGAAGACCGCGGCCGTTCGCTGCTCTTTTTCCGATGAAAGCTTTGCACTTATTACCTCTATTGAATTTTATTTATTGTTTATTTTACTTTTTTTTCCCCTTCTTTCTCCTGCTTTTATGTCCAATTATAGAGCAAAATGAACAGCGGAAATTTTTTTTAGTATTAATTTGGTCAGGAAGGATTCTGAAAAATAGCATATAAAAAAGCAATATATAAAATGTATGAAATAAAAGCTATACATGTGCTAACATTTCTACTACTAAGAGAATAAAAATATCGCTTCATCTCAATCTAAAGAATACAATAATATAACATATAAACATATAATAATATAAAATATAAGCATATTATAATATAAAATATAATCATATATAATAATATCAAATATAATCATGTACAGTGGGTACGGAAAGTATTCAGACCCCTTTAAATTTTTCATTCTGTTTCATTGCAGCCATTTGCTAAAAGCAAAAAAGTTCCTTTTATTCCTCAGTAATGTACACTCAGCTCCCCATCTTGACAGAAAAAAACAGAAATGTAGATATTTTTGCAAATTTGTTAAAAAAGAAAACCTGAAATCTCCCATGGCCATAAGTATTCCGAGCCTTTGCTCAGTACTGAGTAGAAGCCGCTTCCTTCTGAGCTAGTACAGCCAGGAGTCTTCTTGGGAATGATGTAACAAGTTTCTCACATCTGGATTTGGGGATCCTTGGCCATTCTTCCTTGCAGATCCTCTCCAGTTCCGTCAGGTTGGATGGTGAACGTTGGTGGAGCCATTTTCAGGTCTCTCCAGAGATGCTCAGTTGGGTTGAGGTCCGGGCTCTGGCTGGGCCAGTCAGGAATGGTCACAGAGTTGTTCCTTTGTTATCTTAGCTGTGTGCTTAGGGTCATTGTCTTGTTGGAACCTTCGGCCCAGTCTGAGGTCCAGAGCACTCTGGCAGAGGTTTTCTTCCAGGATATCTCTGTACTTGGCCGCATTCATCTTTCCTACAATTACAACCAGTCGTCCTGTCCCCCATAGCATGATGCTGCCACCGCCATGTCTCACTGTTGGGATTGTATTGGGCAGGTGATGAGCAGGGCCTGGTTTTCTCCACACATACTGCTTAGAATTAACACCAAAAAGTTCAATCTTCGTCTCCTCAGAGCAGAGAATCTTATTTCTCATAATCTGGGAGTCCTTCATGTGTTTTTTGGCTTTCCTATGTCTTGCAGTGAGGAGAGGCTTCCTTCGGGCCCCTCTGCCATAAAGCCCCGACTGGTGGAGGCTGCAGTGATAGTGACTTTGTGGAACTTTCTCCCATCTCCCTACTGCATCTCTGGAGCTCGGCCACAGTCATCTTTGGCTTCTTCTTTACCTCTCTCACCAAGGCTCTTCTCCCACCATTGCTCAGTTTGGCTGGACGGCCAGGTCTAGGAAGAGTTCTGCTCGTCCCAAACTTCTTCCATGTAAGGATTATGGAGGCCACTGTGCTCTTAGGAACCTTGGCCAGATCTGTGCCTTGCCACAATTCTGTCTCTGAGCTCCTTGGGCAGTTCCTTTGACCTCCTGATTCTCATTTGCTCTGACATGCCCTGTGAGCTGTGAGGTCTTATATAGACAGGTGTGGCCTTTCCTAATCAAGTCCAATCAGTTTAATTAAACACAGCTGAACTCCAATGAAGGAGTAGAACCATCTCAAGGAGGATCAGAAGGAAATGGACAGCGGGTGAGTTATATATGAGGGTCACAGCAAAGGGTCTGAATACTTATGGCCATGGGAGATTTCAGTTTTTCTTTTTTAATAAATTTGCAAAAATATCTACATTTCTGTTTTTTTTTCTGTCAAGATGGGGAGCTGAGTGTACATTAATGGGAAATAAAAGGAACTTTTTTGCTTTTAGCAAATGGCTGCAATGAAACAAAGAGTGAAAAATGTAAAGGGGTCTGATTACTTTCCGTACCCACTGTATAATAATATAAAATATAAACATATATAATAATATCAAATATAATCATATATAATAATAGGAGATTCAGCTCCATAAATCTATCACTCACTTAGAAGTATCAGCAGGACCATATAAGATATTATAGAGAAGTGTTGATCTGTATGGATGTGAATAAAGCACTTGGGGTGAGATAGAAACTTTCTTTTCGCTCCAGCAGTCTCTGCCTATGCCTCGGTCTCTCCTCTCTTACTCGGCTCCTGCTCACTCCTCTTCCTTCACCATAGACTGCAATATAATTTGATACCTCTGTGAGCTGCAGTCTGTCTTGCTCTAGACGGATTCAGCAGAGATTTTATAGTGAATGTCAGTTTAGAGGAGAGGGGTGCAGGAAAGATTCCAGTGGAAAAAGAAGCAAGATATAGTGCAAGTTTCTTATATTCATGGTTCCTACTGATTTATGTAAAATTTGTGAAAATGTTAATGACCATTTGATCATTAGAAAAGTCATGATGGTAAGTTTGGAGGACGATGTACACATGTGTCCACCTTTAACTTAGCTTCAGTTTGGTTAAGGGTCCGAATTTCTCATGAAATCAATTCAATACATTATTGCAACGTGGTAACGAAACCTTTGATAGATCACAGTTCCAAAAAATTCCACTGGGTGGCCACACATAGACACGTTCAGGCAGGAGAAAATCACAGTCCACCCTTTTTGAATTCTCTGGTTTTACATATCAGGACATAAAATACATCTGGTCCTCGGAAGGTCTTAAAATGAGGTAAATCCGATCTCAGATGATCAATAACCCACACAAGATTCTGCCGTGTTGTAGACAGAACCAACTTTATACCAATAATCTGAAGTTCTGGTTTTCTGGGTCACTTTATCAGTCTCTCACATGGTTCTGGAGGAATTTTGGCCGACTCTTCTTTTCACCATTGCTTCGGATCATTGAGGATTGTTCACATTGGTTTCTGTCCAGATCTCTTTAGGTCCAGTCACAGCATTTCGATGGGTTGAGGTCTGGACTGTGGCTGGGCCGTTATATCACCGTGATTCTTTTCTTTTTCAGCCATTCTGTTGCAGATTTGCAGCTGTGCTCGGGATCCTTGTCCTGTTGGCCAAGCTCACATCTGACTCTAGAATACTTTGGTATACAGAGTAGTTCATGGTTGACTCAATGACTGCAAGGTGTGCAGGTCCTGAGGTTACAGAACAAGACCAAATAATCCCCCTCCATCACCGTGCTTGGCAGTTGGTATGAGGAGTTTATGCTGATATGTTGGACTTGGTTGTCACGAAACATGGCGCTGTGCATTATGGCCAAACATCTTCACTTTGGTCTTCTGTGTCCAAAGGACATCGTTTGAGAAGTCTTGAGGTTTGCTCAGATGCAACTTTGCAAATTTAAACCATACTGCCATGTTCTTTGTCTTGACAACCCATCCACACAAGTCATACTTCTTCAGTCTTTCTCCTGACAACCCTTCCACACAAGCCATACTTCTTCAGTCTTTCTCCTGACAACCCTTCCACACAAGCCATACTTCTTCAGTCTTTCTTCTCACAACCCTTCCACACAGGCCATACTTTTTTGGTCTTTCTCCTGAATCCTGAAAACCCTTCCACACAGGCCATACTTGTTGAGTCTTTCTCCTGACAACCCTTCCACACAGGCCATACTTTTTCAGTCTTTCTCCTGAGTCCTGACAACCCTTCCACACAATCCATACTTGTTGAGTCTTTCTTCTGACAACCCTTCCACACAGGCCATACTTCTTCAACTGAGGCCTGTAGAATCTTGGATGTAGTTCTTTGCTTTTTGCCATTTCTATGAGAATTGCCCAGTCTGACTTTGGGGTGAATTTGCTATGACGTCTGCTCCTGGGAAGATTGTCCACTGTCTTGAATATTTTCCATCTGTGAATAATCTTTCTCAATGTATAAGGATGGACTTCAATTAATTTGGAAATAGCCTTATAACCCTTCTCAGATTGATGAGCAGCAACAATTGTTTCTGTAAGATCCTTGCTGATGTCTTTCCTCCTTGGATTGTGTTAACACAGGTCTGAATGCTCCAGACCAGCAAATTGCCAAAACTTCTGCATTGATAGAGGTGTTCACATTATTTGATGATCAATTAATAAAGAACATTGATTAACAGCTCCTGGCCGTTATGTACTTACCCATTTCATTCCTATGCGAACAGTAAGGGTGGACTTGCTCATCTTATGACACACATATCTGGACATGTCCAGTCAAGAGGAAATATAAGAAAGGACACATCTGTATATGATAATTATGTTCTGACATAATATAACACAATATTCACCATATCTGCAGTACAGTGCTAGACACTGACTGTGACAATGAAAATTGATACAATTAAAATCAGTTTCGTTGTAGTGAAAAGAAGAGGATTTGACATTCAGGATCTGGATCTATTAGTCAGTGCATAGAGGATGTCCACAAGGATCATCTTAGGACCAGGCACTACTGAGAACCGTGAGAGCTGTGTAATGCTTCATTTCACCTGTGGTGCGTTATTATTTATTATTGGATACATTGATCTAGTAGATGAAATTTAAAAAAGAGTAAAAAAAAAAAAAAAAAAAACTATGAAAAGAAGAAAGAGATTTCCCAGTTTACCACTATATGTCAAAAATGTCAAATATGAAGTCTGTGCCTCCTAAATGGCTTTTTCTAGATCACCCACAGATCACAGTTGCTGTAAGGCATCTGACTGCAGCAGGAGCTCTCCCCCACTGAGCTGTATTATAGAGCAAACCTGGTACATAAGGAAGAAAATAACCCCATGTGTTCTGTGCAAAATCTCTACAAGACAGTTTGTTGCAGGAGGATTCTTTAGACCCTGAAACCCTGGAGAAGGTTTAAGTTTTATTGTCTATGTCCAGGTTTACGGTTCCTTTAAGACTATAGGAAGGTTTGGTGACAACCCTGCAGGGAGCTGTAATGATGCTCATCACGGTGACAACTCCAATTTAACAGGAACAAATGGAACTTTAGAATGTCTTAATAGAATTTACAGAAGGAAATGATGCAAGGGTTAAATTTATATGTAATATGTTATATATAAACTGGAACCTGTATCACCTAGCAACAGCTCAGCGCTCAGCACAGAGCCCAAGACGCCCAACAAAAGCAAAGAGTTCTTATAAGGAATTGTAGCAGTGGGGAAGGGGATTGAATCAGGAGACGGAGTGGAGATTAGGGTGGTGGGGTAGCGGAGGGAAGGGATGGGGTGAGTCCGTCATACTGCAGCCGTACAGGAAAGTTCTAGTCCAAGACAATGTTTGCTACAATGTATTGCTCTGCACACATTGCTTTGTTCCCGCTGTATTCACTGTTACAGTATGGTTTCTACATTGTAGCAGTCAGTGATTGTTATCCACATGACACTTTGGTCACCCCTAAACTCCACCCCATTATGTTATTTCCCAGAGTGGGACTTGGAAACGCATCAAAGCAAAATGATCAGAGATAAGCAAATTGGTTCATAACAAGCCAAGTTCGTTACAAATGTTCCAAAAATGTCACGTTTGGCTGAACCTGCAATTTTTTGGGGAACTTCTTCTATGAATCATTATTTTACTCCGGGATCTCTTTAGTGCCCCACACAGTATAATTATCCCCAGTGGCCCCACACACCATATACAATTCTCTCCAGTGGCCCTCAGGTAGTATATATATAATGCTTTCCAGTAGCCCAACACACAGTATAATGCTCCCCAATGGCCCCACACACACCATATACAATTCTCTCCAGTGGCCCTCAGGTAGTATATATATATATATATATATATATATATATATAATGCTTTCCAGTAGCCCAACACACAGTATAATGCTCCCCAGTTGCTCTCCCCACAGTATAATGCTCCTTAGTGGTGCCACACAATATAATGCTCCCCAGGTGAGCAAGTGAGTGACTAGATAGGCAAGTGAGTGACTAGATAAGCAAGTGAGTGACTAGGTGAGCAAGTGAGTGACTAGATAAGCAAGTGAGTGACTAGATAAGCAAGTGAGTGACTAGGTGAGCAAGTGAGTGACTACATAAGCAAGTGAGTGACTACATAAGCAAGTGAGTGACTAGATAGGCAAGTGAGTGACTAGATAGGCAAGTGAGTGACTAGGCGAGCAAGTGAGTGACTAGATAGGCAAGTGAGTGACTAAGTGAGTAAGTGAGTTACTAGGTGAGCAAGTGAGTGACTAGATAAGCAAGTGAGTGACTAGATAGGCAAGTGAGTGATTAGATAAGCAAGTGAGTGACTAGATAAGCAAGTGAGTGACTAGATAAGGAAAGTGAGTGACTAGGTGAGCAAATGAGTGACTAGATAAGCAAGTGAGTGACTAAGTGAGTAAGTGAGTAACTAGGTGAGCAAGTGAGTGACTAGATAAGCAAGTGAGTGACTATATAAGCAAGTGAGTGACTAGATAGGCAAGTGAGTGACTAGATAAGCAAGTGAGTGACTACATAAGCAAGTGAGTGACTAGATAGGCAAGTGAGTGACTAGATAGGCAAGTGAGTGACTAGGTGAGCAAGTGAGTGACTAGGTGAGCAAGTGAGTGACTATATAAGCAAGTGAGTGACTAGATAGGCAAGTGAGTGACTAAGTGAGTAAGTGAGTGACTAGGTGAGCAAGTGAGTGACTAGATAAGCAAGTGAGTGACTAGATAGGCAAGTGAGTGATTAGATAAGCAAGTGAGTGACTAGATAAGCAAGTGAGTGACTAGATAAGCAAGTGAGTGACTAGATAAGTAAGTGAGTGACTAGATAAGGAAAGTGAGTGACTAGGTGAGCAAATGAGTGACTAGATAAGCAAGTGAGTGACTAAGTGAGTAAGTGAGTAACTAGGTGCGCAAGTGAGTGACTAGATAAGCAAGTGAGTGACTATATAAGCAAGTGAGTGACTAGATAGGCAAGTGAGTGACTAGATAAGCAAGTGAGTGACTACATAAGCAAGTGAGTGACTAGATAAGCAAGTGAGTGACTAGATAGGCAAGTGAGTGACTAAATGAGTAAGTGAGTGACTAGGTGAGAAAGTGAGTGACTAGATAAGCAAGTGAGTGACTAGATAGGCAAGTGAGTGACTAGATAAGCAAGTGAGTGACTAGATAAGCAAGTGAGTGACTAGATAAGGAAAGTGAGTGACTAGGTGAGCAAATGAGTGACTAGATAAGCAAGTGAGTGACTAAGTGAGTAAGTGAGTAACTAGGTGAGAAAGTGAGTGACTAGATAAGCAAGTGAGTGACTATATAAGCAAGTCAGTGACTAGATAGGCAAGTGAGTGACTAGATGGGTAAGCAAGTGACTAGGTGAGCAAGTGAATGACTAGATAGGCAAGTGAGTGACTAGGTGAGCACATATTCATTTTTTCACACCTTTTCTATAAGAAAAGTATGTGAAATTCAGTGTTCTTTCTAATGGGAACTAAATTTCTTTTTAACCCCTTCTTCTCCACTCCCAAGTCAACAACAGTTAATAGTCATTCATGGGTGGAGAACACCAAAAAACTGGGGTTGAGCTGAGCCTGAGATTTTTGAAACGTTTGTAATGAACCCTTACAAAACAGCTGAACTCTAGTCCTTGGCTACTGAAGCACCACCCTGGGCGGACATATCAGATATGAGCGATTGGGTTGGACATTTACCTGATCTACTGCTGCTGTAGTCACTGGATGATCAGTGGGAATCCCAGCGATCGAACCCCCACAACGATCAGACATTTATTACCTATCTGGGAACTGAATGATTCCCTATTGGTCACCACACCATTGGTGGGGTTTCGGGCACGTGTGGTTCCCGTAATGCGTGTCCGTACCCTAATAGTGCATATTATTAGGAATTGTCTACATAAACACCATGTAAATCCTGGCTTAGGATTTGTTGACCATTTTAGGTCTGACATCAGCTCGGAGAGTGAGACATGGACTCCTGCCATACACAATGCTGTAAATCGTAATTACGGCTAAATGCTATGTTGGTAAATAAGGCCGGCTGACATTTACAAGCTCGTTCTGTGGAGACATTGTAGACAGCAGCAGAAATCCTTTTATTATTAAATGGCTGGAAATCAAAAATGTCAAATAACCTAAAAAAAAACACAAAAATGGGAAATTTAATAAACATATATTCCAGAAATATTTCCAGCAAACCAAGACTGGAAATGCAGAAAATCTGGAGGAGCAACGAAAAGTCACAGAATAATACAAAAAGAGTCTAATAATAATAATAATAATAATAATAATAATAATATTCATCATCATCATAATATACTCATTACACTATTATCTCTGTACTGTGACATCACTGTGTGTATTATCTCTGTACTGTGACATCACTGTGTGTATTATCTCTGTACTGTGACATCACTGTGTGTTTATCCCTGTACTGTGACATCACTGTGTGTATTATCCCTGTACTGTAACATCACTGTGTGTATTATCCCTGTACTGTGACATCGCTGTGTGTATTATCCCTGTACTGTGACATCACTGTGTGTATTATCCCTGTACTGTGACATCACTGTGTGTATTATCTCTGTACTGTGACATCACTGTGTGTATTATCTCTGTACTGTGACATCACTGTGTGTATTATCTCTGTACTGTGACATCACTGTGTATATTATCTATGTACTGTGACATCACTGTGTGTATTATCTCTGTACTGTGACATCACTGTGTGTATTATCTCTGTACTGTGACATCACTGTGTGTATTATCCTGTACTGTGACATCAGTGTGTATTATCCCTGTACTGTGACATCACTGTGTGTTTATCCCTGTACTGTGACATCACTGTGTGTATTATCCCTGTACTGTGACATCACTGTGTGTATTATCCCTGTACTGTGACATCACTGTGTGTATTATCTCTGTACTGTGACATCACTGTGTATATTATCCCTGTACTGTGACATCACTGTGTGTATTATCCCTGTACTGTAACATCACTGTGTGTATTATCCTGTACTGTGACATCACTGTGTATATTATCTATGTACTGTGACATCACTGTGTGTATTATCCTGTACTGTGACATCACTGTGTATATTATCTATGTACTGTGACATCACTGTGTGTATTATCTCTGTACTGTGACATCACTGTGTGTATTATCTCTGTACTGTGACATCACTGTGTGTATTATCCTGTACTGTAACATCACTGTGTATATTATCCCTGTACTGTGACATCACTGTGTGTATTATCTCTGTACTGTGACATCACTGTGTGTATTATCCCTGTACTGTGACATCACTGTGTCTATTATCTCTGTACTGTGACATCACTGTGTGTATTATCCTGTACTGTGACATCAGTGTGTATTATCCCTGTACTGTGACATCACTGTGTGTTTATCCCTGTACTGTGACATCACTGTGTGTATTATCCCTGTACTGTGACATCACTGTTTGTATTATCCCTGTACTGTGACATCACTGTGTGTATTATCTCTGTACTGTGACATCACTGTGTGTATTATCCCTGTACTGTAACATCACTGTGTGTATTATCCTGTACTGTGACATCACTGTGTATATTATCTATGTACTGTGACATCACTGTGTGTATTATCCTGTACTGTGACATCACTGTGTATATTATCTATGTACTGTGACATCACTGTGTGTATTATCTCTGTACTGTGACATCACTGTGTGTATTATCTCTGTACTGTGACATCACTGTGTGTATTATCCTGTACTGTAACATCACTGTGTATATTATCCCTGTACTGTGACATCACTGTGTGTATTATCTCTGTACTGTGACATCACTGTGTGTATTATCCCTGTACTGTGACATCACTGTGTCTATTATCTCTGTACTGTGACATCACTGTGTGTATTATCCTGTACTGTGACATCACTGTGTATATTATCCCTGTACTGTGACATCACTGTGTGTATTATCTCTGTACTGTGACATCACTGTGTGTATTATCCCTGTACTGTGACATCACTGTGTCTATTATCTCTGTACTATGACATCACTGTGTGTATTATCCTGTACTGTGACATCACTGTGTCTATTATCTCTGTACTGTGACATCACTGTGTGTATTATCCCTGTACTGTGACATCACTGTGTCTATTATCTCTGTACTATGACATCACATGCCCCAGCACATAGATACATATGACATAGAAGCTCTTCTTCTTTTCTTTGATTACTTCTACAACTATAATTTATTTTAAGTTTTTTTTTTACAGATTTTCATGAGCCAAAGCTGCAAGAATGTTTTTTTCAGTACAAAGATCTCCTTGTCTATTGCCTAAAAATATACAATAACTGCAGAACAGGATGTACCCCTTTAAGAGACAAGTATTCTGTAGAATCTTCTACCAAAAAGGTTTCTCGATGCAGCAAATCCACATTTGCATTTACTTAAGGGCGTCTATTGAGGTGTGCGGGTAAAAGACGATCACCGTGTGCTGCCGAGCCTGCCACAATGCTGAGACGGGTTTTGGGTGCTTGGAATAGAATCTCATTAAACCTCTCACAATCCACAGGGCCCGACTCCCTCCAAGGCCGGGGCCTATTGTGAGGCCCCTGAAAATATGTGACACCCGCACAAAAAGAAATGGTGTGAGACAATTGGGAGAGACGCCTGAGAAGATTAGACCTCTTATCTGAGCAAAATTAGTATTCTGCCCCCACACCCCATAATCTCCTGAACTAAACCGGGGAAAGGAAAGGGACAAGTGTAAAAAAATACAAAACTACCAAAAACTACAACAACATGTGCAAAGGATACCTGAGATGTTCTTACAGGTTATGGGAATGTTGGCCAGCCAGTGGAAAATCCTGCAAATTTCTGATATTTATTGGCTCTTTTGCTTTTTTTTTTTGCTGCTGGGAAACCATCAACAAGAAGGCTAGCTATTGCTGGTAAATGATCTTAGTACAGGGTTATTTGTATTTTATTGGTGCTTGTGCGAATATCAAGAAAGGCCATTATTAGGGGTAAAAAACCCCTAGATATATTCTACAAAATTCCTTATGAAGACTAAAGGATCCATCAACAGCAACTTGTTGGTGGTTTCTGGGTGGAAAATTCAGGTTTTTTTCATTTTCCAACCCAATTTATGCTGTTAAAAGGGCATAGAGGCAGAACATGCTCTAGGGCCCTTGGAGAGAAGGGGCCCAGCCCTGGTTGGTTCTATTCCCTCTGCATCTGGGGGGTATTTTTGTCTTGAGTGGTAATACCTGACGTCATAGGGAGGGTGTCCATTTATGTTGCCATATGGTGCTGTATTAGGCTAACATGACTCCAGTTGGTGGTGGGCAGTCCTCTGGAGCCCGAACAGTGGTCGGTCTACATAAATGGGAACCGGCAGTCTGGATAAATAACAAGTCATTCCCTAATAAAATGTAATTAGATAGATAGATATGGGATGGTAGAGAGAGGGATTTGCAGCCGTCTTTGGTAAGGTAAGGTAAGTAACATTTTTTTATGTTTGCATCCTCACCTGGGTCTCTGATATTTATTTATTTATTTATTTATAATGCTTACTTATATAGCGCCATCATATTCTGCAGCGCTTTACAGACATTGTCAGTCACTGCCCCATATAAGGCTCACAATCTACATTCCCTATCAGGATGTCTTTGGAGTGTGGGAGGAAACCGGAGTAACCAGAGGAAAAAAAGGGAGAACATACAAACTCCTTGCAGATGTTGTCCTTGGCAGGATTCGAACCCAGGACTCCAGCGCTGCAAGGCTGCAGTGCTAACCGCTGAGTCACCGTGCTGCTCGTTATACTCTGGGGTCTGAGAAGATAACAATTGTAATAATTGCATAACAGTGTGTGCAGGGGCCACTATGGGGCATAATATTGTGTGCAGGGGCCACTATGGGGCATAATAGTTTGTGCAGGGGCCACTATGAGGCATAATATTGTGTGCAGGGGCCACTATGGGGCATAATAGTTTGTGCAGGGGCCACTATGGGGCATAATATTGTGTGCAGGGGCCACTATGGGGCATAATAGTTTGTGCAGGGGCCACTATGGGGCATAATATTGTGTGCAGGGGCCACCATGGGACATAATAGTGTGTGCAGGGGCCACTATGCGTCATACTAGTGTGTGCAGGGGCCACCATGGGGCATAATAGTGTGTGCAGGGGATACTATGGGGCATAATAGTGTGTGTGTGCAGGGGCCACGGTGGGGCA
>CAMRHE010001734.1:0-5000 GCA_947044405.1 Leptodactylus fallax | reverse complement strand
ATATGAGATAGATAGATAGATATGACATAGATAGATAGATATGAGATAGATAGATAGATATGAGATAGATAGATAGATAGATAGATAGATAGATAGAATATAGACAATGGGATAGATAAATAGATACACGAGCTCTCACAAGCTCCTAGATCTAGATGTTCAGGACTAACAGTCTATAATGACAATGGCCAGGATGATGACAGAAGACACAGTAAGACAAGTCGGAGGTCAATGACAGGGACATCTTTTTATCTGATGTTTATGGGTAAGTTAATGTTGAGGTTACAGATCTGGGGTGAAGACTGAGAAACAATCCCAGAGGAGAGGATGAAATAGAGGCTGATAATAAACAGAGGCATTATGGGAAAGGAATACCTTGTGATATGTAGATGCTAAGTAGAGGGCAAAAGGCAATTAAAATCTCTACACACCTTCACTGGTGCTCTCCTCAATGTGAGAGATTCTTGTCCCTAATAAACAGAGGGCCAGACATAGGGCAGAGGCCGGAGAGTCAGAGGACAATTACATCTCATCTACTCTAGCAGAGTATTGGGTTATCTTCACTTTCATTCTGTTTTATCTGCCTCCTCTACCTTCCATCCCTTTGTTCCTTCTTTCCTTTCATCCTTCATTCCTTTTTTTCCTTCCAAATATTGTATCGTCCTCCTCTCACATCTCCTCTTCTCTTTTTTTATTGTCAAACATTGTTCATTTCTCCTCTCCTTATTATTGTCCTCCTCACTCACCCTTCATAGCTCCCCGCACTGTTTCCTTCCTTCACACTAACCACCCCCAATCTTCTCTACCCCTCATTGCTCCCCACTCCTCCCTATTTCCCGCCCTTCTCCTCCTTCCTGCCCCCTCATTGCTCCTCAGTTCTCCCTATTTTCCGCCCTTCTCCTCCTTCCTGCCCCCTCATTGCTCCCCAGTCCTCCCTATTTCCCGCCCCTTCCCCTCCTTCCGGCCCCCTCATTGCTCCCCAGTCCTCCCTATTTCCGCCCTTCTCCTCCTTCCTGCCCCCTCATTGCTCCTCAGTCCTCCCTATTTCCCGCCCTTCCCCTCCTTCCGGCCCCCTCATTGCTCCTCAGTCCTCCCTATTTCCCGCCCTTCCCCACCTTCCTGCTCCCTCATTGCTCTCCGCTCTTCCCTTCCTTCCTCCCTCATTCCCGCTCTTCCCTTCCTTCCTCCCTAATTCCCTCCCTTCCCCTCCTTCCCTACTTTCTATACTTGTTACTACCACATTCGGCTCATTATCGTCTAGGTGCTAAGTAAGTATCGACACTAATGATTCAATTTCCATCCTGACAAATGTTTCACACGTCTTCCTTCCTCCTTAGACTGTGGGATCTGTTTAACCAACATCTTGTGCCTCTCGCAGGTTTACACCTCCTTGTACTTATCACTGAATAATCAGAGACTTAATAGCTACAAGACATCTATTAACACCAGTTCAGGATTCCAGTGCTTCTCCTCTGGTCTAATTACCTTCTACTGCGAGAACCTGTGTGACTCAGCGGTGGTGGTGGCGAGCATCCTCCATGTTTTTATGACTCCTCGACTTGCTTTTATAGCTATGTCTCCCAGTGCGGCCCTCCCGGACAAGCGAGGTTTCCAGCATTTCCATCGTTAGCTATTAATTAACTAATTAACCCAGCTCCAATTACCAAAGTAAAATGTCTCCACGGGGTGTGAGAAATTAAAATTCAGACCGATCAGAATCACTAAAATCATTTTCAGCTTTACATTTTAATTGGATATTAATGGTTTCTGGATTCCTGACATTTATTTTCATTAGAAAATCCATTTTCTGTGATCGGCAAGGAAGCCTGGAAGCAAGTGCTCAATATCTTCACAGCGCCACCACTGGTGAAATGATGTATTACACAGTTCACATTGAAATCAGTGGACTGTGGAGTCCTCCAGGCTGAAAGACACTCTTATATCCTTCTATATACCCTTCTGTTCCATCACAACCATTCCTGACATCCTCCTCCCATCCTTCTATCACAAGTTGTTTCCATCCACATGATCGCCTCTCATAGATATTACATAGACAAAAGAAAGACATAAGATAGATAGATATAGACAGAAGATCGATATGAAATAGACAGATGGCTACATACATAGATATTAGATAGATATTAGATAGATAGATATTAGATAGATAGATAGATATGAGATAGATAGATAGATAGATAGATATGAGATAGATAGATAGATATGAGATAGATAGATAGATATTAGATAGATAGATATTAGATAGATATGAGATAGATAGATAGATATGAGATAGATAGATATGAGGTAGATAGATAGATAATAGAGATAGATAGATAGATATGAGATAGATAGATAGATAGATAGATAGATAGATATGAGATAGATATGAGATAGATAGATAGATAGATAGATATGGGATAGATAGATAGATAGATAGATAGATAGATAGATAGATAGATAGATATGAGATAGATAGATAGATATGAGATAGATATGAGATAGATAGATATGAGATAGATAGATAGATAGATAGATAGATATTAGATAGATATGAGATAGATAGATAGATATGAGATAGATAGATATGAGATAGATAGATAGATAGATATGAGATAGATAGATAGATAGATAGATATGAGATAGATAGATAGGAGATAGATAGATATGAGATAGATAGATAGATATGAGATAGATAGATAGATAGATATGAGATAGATAGATAGATATGAGATAGATAGATAGATATGAGATAGATAGATAAATAGATAGATAAATATGAGATAGATAGATAGATATGAGATAGATAGATATGAGATAGATAGATAGATAGATAGATAGATAGATAGATTAGATAGATAGATAGATGTGGTTTCATGCTCTTCTAGAACATGGCCATCTATTAGTATTATGTCTTGCCCGGGGCTGTCAGCTCTTGGTGCTGGTTTCAGGCTCCGGTATCTTCTCTTATTACGCATTCAGTGCGTGTCTGCTCAGCAGTCTGGACCAGAGGCCGATGTCAGACGATTGTTCACATTAATGCTGAAACACACAACTTTCATTTCCCTTTCATTTACCAGAGCCAGATGGTAAAATAATAAGTGACTGAGACCTTGTACAGACCGCTAATATATGACACACTGCAAATCACCCCAACAAAGGAGGCGCTGCACTGACTGCCGAGAACAAAGGAGCCCTGCGCGGGGTTAATCTGTGAACACATCACATGTGTGGACCCGATACTGTACCGCACATTATACGTTATACGCCCCCGAGAGACGTGACTACGACTTCACCTGATCATGTGGGAAATTACATTAAAGATCATTTCCGCTTGCACAAGGTTTCTCCTCAGCATCAGCTAAAATAACTTATTTCTTCTTCCGGCACCTTTTCCCTCTCATGGGGCTCATTTTTCCTATTTATTTGGCGTTTTCAATATTTATCCCATTAGGGGTTAAAGAGATTGGAAACAAGTCTGGAGGAAGGAGAGACAGTCTACTGTACAGAGATAATACAGTCTGTGTAGTATGGAGAGACAGTCTACTGTACAGAGATAATACAGTCTGTGTAGTATGGAGAGACAGTCTACTGTACAGAGATAATACAGTCTGTGTAGTATGGAGAGACAGTCTACTGTACCGAGATAATACAGTCTGTGTAGTATGGAGAGACAGTCTACTGTGCAGAGATAATACAGTCTGTGTAGTATGGAGAGAAAGTCTACTGTACAGAGATAATACAGCCTGTGTAGTATGGAGAGACAGTCTACTGTACAGAGATAATACAAGTCTGTGTAGTATGGAGAGACCGTCTACTGTACAGAGATAATACAGTCTGTGTAGTATGGAGAGACAGTCTACTGTACAGAGATAATACAGTCTGTGTAATATGGAGAGACAGTCTACTGTACAGAGATAATACAGTCTGTGTAGTATGGAGAGACAGTCTACTGTACAGAGATAATACAGTCTGTGTAATATGGAGAGACAGTCTACTGTACAGAGATAATACAGTCTGTGTAGTATGGAGAGACAGTCTACTGTACAGAGATAATACAGTCTGTGTAGTATGGAGAGACAGTCTACTGTACAGAGATAATACAAGTCTGTGTAGTATGGAGAGACAGTCTATTGTACAGAGATAATACAAGTCTGTGTAGTATGGAGAGACAGTCTACTGTACAGAGATAATACAGTCTGTGTAGTATGGAGAGACAGTCTACTGTACAGAGATAATACAAGTCTGTGTAGTATGGAGAGACCGTCTACTGTACAGAGATAATACAAGTCTGTGTAGTATGGAGAGACAGTCTACTGTACAGAGATAATACAGTCTGTGTAGTATGGAGAGACAGTCTACTGTACAGAGATAATACAGTCTGTGTAGTATGGAGAGACAGTCTACTGTACAGAGATAATACAGTCTGTGTAGTATGGAGAGACAGTCTACTGTACAGAGATAATACAGCCTGTGTAGTATGGAGAGACAGTCTACTGTACAGAGATAATACAGTCTGTGTAGTATGGAGAGACAGTCTACTGTACAGAGATAATACAGTCTGTGTAGTATGGAGAGACAGTCTACTGTACAGAGATAATACAGTCTGTGTAGTATGGAGAGACAGTCTACTGTACAGATAATACAAGTCTTTGTAGTATGGAGAGACAGTCTACTGTACAGAGATAATACAGTCTGTGTAATATGGAGAGACAGTCTACTGTACAGAGATAGTACAAGTCTGCGTAGTATGGAGAGACAGTCTACTGTACAGAGATAATACAGTCTGTGTAGTATGGAGAGACAGTCTACTGTACAGAGATAATACAGTCTGTGTAGTATGGAGAGACGGTCTACTGTACAGAGATAATACAATTCTGTGTAGTATGGAGAGACAGTCTACTGTACAGAGATAGTACAAGTCTGTGTAGTATGGAGAGACAGTCTACTGTACAGAGATAATACAGTCTGTGTAGTATGGAGAGACGGTCTACTGTACAGAG
>CAMRHE010001733.1:0-43873 GCA_947044405.1 Leptodactylus fallax | reverse complement strand
ATGAGCTTTAAGAGGTAGTCACCTGAAATGGTTTTCACTTCACAGGTGTGCCCTGTCAGGTTTAATAAGTGGGATTTCTTGCCTTATAAATGGGGTTGGGACCATCAGTTGTGTTGTTCAGAAGTCAGGTGGATACACAGCTGATAGTCCTACTGAATGGAGTGTTAGAATTTGTATTATGGCAAGAAAAAAGCAGCTAAGTAAAGAAAAACGAGTGGCCATCATTGCTTTCCGAAAAATTGGGAAAACTTTGAAAGTGTCCCCAAGTGCAGTGGCCAAAACCATCAAGCGCTACAAAGAAACTGGCTCACATGAGGACTGCCCCAGGAAAGGAAGACCAAGAGTCACCTCTGCTGTGGAGGATAAGTTCATCCGAGTCACCAGCCTCAGAAATCGCAGGTTAACAGCAGCTCAGATTAGAGACCAGGTCAATGCCACACAGAGTTCTAGCAGCAGACACATCTCTACGACAACTGTTAAGAGGAGACTGTGTGCAGCAGGCCTTCATGGTAAAATAGCTGCTAGGAAACCACTGCTAAGGACATTCAACAAGCAGAAGAGACTTGTTTGGGCTAAAGAACGCAAGGAATGGACATTAGACCTGTGGAAATCTGGGCTTTGGTCTGATGAGTCTAAATTTGAGATCTTTGGTTCCAACCACCGTGTCTTTGTGCGACGCAGAAAAGGTGAACGAATGGACTCTACATGCCTGGTTCCCACCGTGAAGCATGGAGGAGGAGGTGTGATGGTGTGGGGGTGCTTTGCTGGTGACACTGTTGGGGATTTATTCAAAATTGAAGGAATACTGAACCAGCATGGTTACCACGGCATCTTGCAGCGGCATGCTATTCCATCCGGTTTGCGTTTAGTTGGACCATCATTTATTTTTCAACAGGACAATGACCCCAAACACACCTCCAGACTGTGTAATGGCTATTTGACCAAGAAGGAGAGTGATGGGGTACTACGCCAGATGACCTGGCCTCCACAGTCACCAGACCTGAACCCAATCGAGATGGTTTGGAGTGAGCTGGACCACAGAGTGAAGGCAAAAGGGCCAACAAGTGCTAAGCATCTCTGGGAACTCCTTCAAGACTGTTGGAAGACCATTTCAGGTGACTACCTCTTGAAGCTCCTCAAGAGAATGCCAAGAGTGTGCAAAGCAGTAATCAAAGCAAAAGGTGGCTACTTTGAAGAACCTAGAATATAAGACATATTTTCAGTTGTTTCACACTTTTTTGTTAAGTATATAATTCCACATGTGTTAATTCATAGTTTTGATGCCTTCAGTGTGAATCTACAATTTTTATAGTCATGAAAATACAGAAAACTCTTGGAATGAGAAGGTGTGTCCAAACTTTTGGTCTGTACTGTATACATATATATATATATATATATATATATATATATATATATAAAATAACATTGGGTCAAAAAGAAAAAAAATAAAATAAAATATATATATACACACACACACACACACACACAAACACACATATATAGTCACATGACCTCACTGATGTGATGTCACAATGCCATGATCTGGTTGCTAAGGATTACTTATTATGTGAGGTTCATTTGCATATTATTTGCATATGATGATGTCATAATATACCTAGGAGGGTATTTGCATAACATTTGCATATGGAAGGGTATATAAACCCTGACCGCTGTGACATCACTGCCATTTCTTGAGTTGATGCTTTTGCTGACACTTCACTTTGGTTCTGGAAGAGCGAACTAGTTTGTGCTACATATCTAGTGTTTACTTCCATTGCTTCTTACTGATCTTTGATCAGGGCCCAGTATCACCGGGGCCACCTGAGAACTTAGTTCTCTAATATTCCATCAAATCGCCTTGGGTAACTAAGCCATGAGTTCCCGAGAGCTGCGTCAGCTGATGGCTGACAATGATGCATGGCTGCGCCGACCACAAAATCAAGGTAAGTGAAATGTTCAGGGAGAGACAGACAATATTCCCCCCACCCTAGAGGAGCTTTCCTGGGAGGAGTTATCCCTGGGGTCTGCTGGGCAATGTTTCAGGGTAAACAGCACATTTTACATCTCCCATTCCTAATCTTTGGGGTTAGTTTTACTTTCCTCTGGATTCTACCCCTGCCTGTGAGGGAACCCACCAATCTGTACTGGGGGTCCCCTCTCCCTAAGACCCTTGGCAACAACAGGATCCATTCCTATGTCCTAAACGTATTAACTTTATATCTTTACAGGTCAGGCCGAAATTGTCCATAGACTGAGGTCTTCCCAAAGAAATCGTGGAGGACCCCCTACCAATGATGGACAACAAAGAGACAGGAATCCTATCACTGTGAGGACAGGGAGACGGGACAGAGCCCCTCCGCGGCAGAGAGGACAAGAAGAGAGCAGGGAAAGAAGCCGCTCTCCATTAAGACCTGCCCCTGCAGAGCCCTCCACAATAACAGGAGAGACCAGCAGGGATAACAGCCGTCCAGCAAGTGGATCTACAGCCGATACCACTGAAGTTCAATTCCGACGGCCAAGTCCTGGTCCATCTAGCCGCAGACCTCAGGAGGTTCCAGGTCCAAGCAGCTCTCCTGTTCACCCACACCCTGAAAACCAATATATTCAGGGAACTGGTGTGATGACTCCAACGCCACCGGCAATGCCACAGGTGCAACCACCTGCACCACCTGCACCAAATCTACCTCAGCAGGAAAGACGGCAGCCTCGGCCCAGCAGGAGAACTCTGCAAATTCGGAACCTTCCAACCAGAGAGGTAATATCTCAGGAGGAGGCCCAGTCATGTGTCATCTGCATGACTGAGTATGAGATCGGGGAGCAAGTCACAGAGCTTCCATGCAACCATAACTTTCATCAGGGTTGCATCTCTCCCTGGCTCCGCTCCAACCCTCGGTGCCCCCTGTGCCGTAACCACTGCTTCCAATGAAGCACCAAAAATAATCTCAAAGCTTCAAGAAGGAAGTTAAGAATATGGCACGGACAGGGGAGGATCCTGTCTTGTATCCAGCCCAGGTTATCATCAACTTTGGTTATGAACTCACCAAGTATGAAGGGCTATGAACAGGGACATTCCAAAAATACCGGAAGGTAAGCCATCTATATTCCCTCTTCTCCCTCCGCCCTATGAGATGTATATCACATGTAACAGAGAAATAATTCAGATTTTATCTTTTTCTACCCAGAAGAAATCCCAAGTCTGGATAAAATTGAGGAATCGGATCAGAACAACCTGAACTACAATCCCTTACAGGTCATTTTCATCATGATCGGTGGATTCTTCACCTGCTTCATGAGGACACGGACTTCATCATGTGCAGTGATCCTGGTAACAGCAGCAGCTCCAGACCTGGATGGTGCCATATATTTCATTCAATGGCAGATTCTTCCTAAAAATAAAAAATTCAACAAAAATAAAAATTCCCCTTTATGTCTGGTGTGTAAAGTGTTTTTTTACTGTATATGATAATGTTTTGTGATCTAGGAGCCCATAATGATAAGTAAGGCAGAGGTAGCAGATACACCAAATATACAATAGAGCTATCTGCACCAGCAAATGCTCCGATATATGGCAGATCTGTGTACAGGACATTGTGTAATGAGATCATAGCTCCAGGGGCTGTAGAGGGAGCAGATATACTTGGCCCCAAGGGCCCTCTGTTACTTTCCATCTCTCCCAAAACATCTGGGAGGCTCCTGCAAAATGGCTGACTGCCTGGAGTCCCAGGGTGGGCAAATTTCCTGAACCCAACAGAATATTAAACATAACAGGGGCACTTTATGTGCCGGTCAAATCACATAAAAAAGGGATGTGATCGACACATTTTGTGTTAATGTCACAAAAATGGGTTGTGATATGCAAGAAGGAGGTGTGCTCCCAAGGGGGTAGGGGCTTTACCAAAAAGGGTGTGACCACAGGACAATCTTCCCAATGTGCTTTGTGCACCGGGTCTCCTAGAGGCTAATATGTTTTGTAAACACAAATATTATAACTGGCACATGGTAGGTGTACATGCTGCAACCCAGATGGAGGAGACCGGAGGATGGGAGTTGTAGTGGCGGTTGCTGCGCCACCTGCTAGGCCGAGTACACTCATCAAGCACTCCAGCCCCAGTCCTGGGCCGGACACAGTCAAGGGGAGTCCTGCAGCACTACAGGATGGTGGTGGTAGTAGTTTTCCCTGGGGCGCTTCCAGTTGGAGAGGGGACATCTCCTCTCTGAGCCGTTGTGGTGTTGGTTGGAAGGGCCCTGATGGTTAGGCAGGCACGACTCAGGAGACCCGCAGTGCAGTTGAACAGGAACAGGTTTTATTGCAGCAACTAGGACAAAAATAAACGGCAGCTTCCCAATGGGGGTAGTAGTAGTTCAATGTCCAATCCACCAGCCTTGGTTATAGGAGGTGCACAGGGATGTTACAGTCCTCCTGTCAGAGTCCTCTCCTGCTCCTCCTGGCACGGTACAGAAATTGCCCAAAAGTCTAGACAGCAATCCTCCCTTACTCAGAGCTGTCTCTGAATGAGCCTGGGGCAGAAACCAATCCTCCTAGGGGCTGTAATGTTGGCCATTGAGATCCAGTGCTGGTGTTCTCCCTGCACGTCCACCATGAAATACACAGGGTGTCTGCAACTACTGAACAGACTGGGCTCAACGGTCGCCATGGAGACTAGGTCTCCCATAACCCTGCCCAGTGGCCTGTGATTGGCCAGGGCTGGACCAAGGCAAGGTTTGAATACTAAGGGGGGAAAAATACACAGGATAAGCTGCATAACAGTGACATTTAACACTTAGGGGACGTTCACACTACAGTTGGTGACCATCAGTAGTGTCCGTTGCTATTGTCCATTACAAGATTTTAGCATCGGACACTAGCTGAAACGTCAGAAATGCATTAAAATTTCCATTCATTTCAATGGGTTTTTATATTGTGTCCGTTAGTGTCCGTTTGTGTCCGTTTACACCAAATCCGTTAGAAGTCCTTTATTTTTTCGCGGACAAAAAATCCTACATGCAGGACTTTTTGTCCGTTTGAAAAAAAACGGATTCTTGATGGACAGCAAGTGTCCGTTATTTTTTTAACATTGAAGTCTATGGGTAACGGACTTATAACGGACAGTAACTGATAGCCATCAGTTACTGTCCGTTATTTTATTTCCGTTTTTTTTTCCTGCGCATGCTCAGAAAGCAGAAAAAAAAAAACGGACAGTGTTAAAAAACCAACACTACCTGATGCTAATGTGTCCGTTTTTTTTAACTGATCCATTAATTGGATCAGTTAAAAAAATGGACACATTAACATCAGTTACTGTCCATTAATGTCTGTTATGATAGGTGTCCGCTTTTTTTTGTTTTTCTTTTTTTAACGGACACTATCAGAACGGACATCAACGGTAGTGTGAACCCTACCTTAAAGAGGACCTTTCCCGTCCTCATGTACATGCGGGTTTTCATACCACTAGAAAGCCGACAGCGCACTGAATTCAGCGCACTATCGGGTTTTCAGTTATGTGCCCCGGGGCTAGAGATATCGGCGGTCTTAGTTTCACTGTTCACCATCAGAACGCCCTCCCTGACAGTACTCATCCATAGCCCTGTACTGGGGGGGGCGTTCCTCACAGCTCAGCGCCATTGCTGGGCAGTAAGAGCTATGACATACAGAGCTATGGCTCTGGTGGGTGCCTGCTGTTGTACACATCAAACATCTACGGACCATTCTTAAATTCTCAGATGACTTGGTCAATTGTGACCACTTCATCTTAGAGGTCATTCTGAGAGGGGGCTCTCTCTACAACACACACACGACACCCCTACAACAAGATCGCAGGATTGTGGCAGGACATAATAGAAACATAGCCCAATGACAATACAGGGCAATACTAAAGTATCATAGTGATCTGTATAAGAGATCAAACAGTCACATATTAAGGGTCCTGATCCCTGATAGAGCTGCCAGCCATAAGCTTCCTACCCTACCACTTATAATAAAGGGTTATCCATATTAATGGACTATCCTCAGGATTAGATTCTGGGAGTCTTTAGCCAGGTCCAAAGCCTTTAAAAGGCACTGGTTTTGTTTTGGCACCCTATAAAAACCATATCTATGCTGCAAAAAAAAAAATTCAAAAGCATTACATAAAATTTATACTAAGGCAACTCTTAGTCTTGGCCTTGAAATACTGATGCAAAATACTGACCAAATGATACCCATGAGGAAATGGCCTCAGGATGGTCATAAAGATCATAATTTATTAATACAAAATCCCACAGAAATAAATCCCGGCATCTCTCCATAAGAAATTGTATCCATACATTATGTAGATCTAGTAGATGGGCCCATGCACTTCCCTGGAGCCCCCTGTTGGTTATGATATGGACTAGCTGCTGCTCTAGATACGGTAGGAGAATTCCTGGAGACAGTTAGATGGTGCTGGTTATATTTACAGAAAGTCACAGAATAAAGGTCCCTTATAGAAAGCCCAATGATATACAGTACTGTATAATATATGATAACTTTTATTAAGTCCTAGTAAATCCCAAAAGGACGTCCAAATGTAAATATGTCGAAATAGACTAAGCACTAGCACAGTGGTGTCTGAACCTGCAGAGAGTCCACAAATGATACCCCTGGTTCTTAGATCTACCACACAGTGCTCAAGCAGAGGTGTAGCTAGCGGGGGGGCACTGAGAAGGTGGGGGTCCACTAACTGTAAATTACATCAGTATAGGCTGCTCAGCGTTCCGATGCTAAGCTGGTTCCTCACTCTACTGGTACTAGCTGCGCAGGCCATATTAACCAGCCCAGGATATGGAGCACTGAGCGGCTTTGAGCAGCGGCACATCCCGGACTCTCACAGCACTGACACCCTGCTAAGCCTCAGTTGTTATTGGCTGACTGAGCCTGAGGTGGGAAAGGTACAGCAGCTGATTAGAGCAGAGCATGTCACATGACTCACAGCAGGCCCAGCTCCCCTCCGCCCTGCCTGTGCCTGTGGGCTGGTGAGAGGTGTCCATGAGCTACAGCAGGCTGAAGCTCGCTCCCCTGGTCCCTGCCTGTGCTCCATGTGGTAGCTGATGGCAGAGCATGTCACATGACTCAGAGCATGCTGAAGCTCCTCCCCCTGGTCCCTGCCTGTGCTCCATGTGGTCGCTGATTCTGCAGGAAGCAGCAATAGGTCATTCTGCAGCTGTCCTTCACATCAGGGTCCTTCTAGGCCCGGCTCCAGCTTCACAAGTGGCCAGTACTAGTCTATTAGGCTTTATTTGTGTGTCCTTGTCCCTTTGCAGCACACTGTTAAAGGAGTTGTGCAGTTCTGAAGATATTTGATAGTGGTGACCTATCCACAGGATAGGTCATCAGTATTACATAGGTCAGGTCCCAAAACTGAACCCCACTTTTTGACTGATGTGGCCCCCGAAAGGAGCTCTGCTCTTATTCAAGTGAATGGGAGTGGGGTTGCAGTTCCAGTCTCCTACCTTTATTTTTCTGCTCCTCGCTGCCGTTTTGGAGAATTTTCTTCTTTATGCAAATTAGTCTTCAGAAAGCACAGTCCCCTGTTCTCACGTTACAGCGCCGCCTCTCTCCAGCAGCAGCATCTGCCAAGTGTGTGTTCGGGATCCAAATCCCGCGCATGCTCAGTCGGCTCTGCCACTTCGTGTTGGACAGAGCCGGCCAAAAAAAATAAGTCATCATACGTCTCTGTGAACGGAAAAAAAAAAAAAAAAAAAAAACATGGCTTTTGTAAAGCAGGGAGTAAAAAAAAAGAAAAAAAAAGCTGAGTCTTTAAGGGATGAATTAAAAGTCTGTCTATGAGCAACAAACTCTCTAAAATAGCAGATAAGGCTATGTTCACATCTATACAAGACTCCCATTGTTCTGCACCATTACAGGGGCAGAGTAAAAGAAGTGGTGGATATTTAAAAAAACATGGAGCCAACTGGTGGATTGCTTCATCTGAACACAGGACGAAACAAATCTTAAGAGGTTGGCCCATCTTTATTTAGAAGCATATGCATCACATTTAGAATGCATTATAACTACTACAGTTAAGATGTGCCTCTGAAGTTGTCAACATGTATAGGGGGGCCCGATGGGTGCAGGGTCCACTCAGACATGTTTCGCCCCCCCTGTGCTGAGACCCAAGCTACGTCTCTGTGCTCAAGATATAGATTCCTGATTCACAATAGATATAGCACAGGAGCGATACTAGATCTCCAGGTGTGAATTTGCTTTCCGTGGGAAATTAGACCACAGGCCACGATAGATCACCTTAGATCATATAACGCCCATTGCTTCCCCTATATGTGGAGAGCAGGATCGACACTGAAATGGCAAGTGCCTAATATTGGAGCATGTCCACATGTGAATACATATAACCCACACAGCTGCTGGTTAGAAAAATAGTAATCCCCTATACACTAAAATGGGGAAAGGAGTGCAGATCCACCCTATCCCCACTAATGGGTGAGGACACGCTGTTAGAGCTCAGAGAAGGGGGGTCACTGTAACGCGTTCCTGAAGGGCTTCAGTGAATACGGAATAATAGCACAGTACAGTGCCTTACATAAGTATTCATACCCCTGGAACTTTTTCACATTTTCTCACCTTACAACGACAAACTTAAATGTATTTTATTGAGATTCTAAGTGACAACCAACACAAAGTAGCAGATAATAGTGAAGTGGAAGGAAAATGATACATGGTTTTCCAAACTTTAATCAAATAAAAATCTGAAAAGTGTGACGTGCGAAAGTCTTCAGCCCCCCTATATCAATAGTTTGTAGAGCCACCTTTCGCTGCAGTTACAGCTGCAAGTCTTTCGGGGTCTGTCTCTCCCAGCTTTGCACATCTAGAGATGAGATTTTGCCCATTCTTCTTTTCAAAATATCTCATGCTCAGGCAGATTGGATGGAGCGTCTGTGAACTGCAATTTTTATGTCTTACCACAGATGCTCAATGGGATTTAGGTCTGGACTGTGACTCGGCCATTCTAACACATGGATATTCTTTGATGTAAACCATCCCACTGTAGCTCTGGCTGTATATTTAGGGTCATTGTCTTACTGGAAGATGAATCTCCTTCCCAGTCTCAAGTCTTTTGCAGCCTCCAACAGCTTCTCTTCCAGGATTGCTCTGTATTTAGCTCCATCCATCTTCCCATCAACTCTGAGCAGCTTCCCTGTCCCTGCTGAAGAAAAGCCTCCCCACAGCATGATGCGGCCCCCGCCATGTGTCACAGTGGGGATGGGGTGTTCAGGGGGATGAGCAGTGTTACTTTTCCACCACACATAGCGCTTTGCATTTAGGCCAAAAAGTTCAACTTTGGACTCATCTGACCAGACCACCTTCTTCCACATGTTTGCTGTGTCCCCTATATGGCTTGTGGCAAACTGCAAACGGCACTTCTTATGTCTTTCTTTCAGCAATGGTTTTCTTCCTGCCACTCTTCCATAAAGGTCAGATATGTGGAGTGCACGACTTATAGTTGTCCTGTGGACAGATTCTCCCACCTGAGCTGTGGATTTCTGCAGCTCCTCCAGAGTGACCATGGACCTCTTGGCTGCTTATCTGATCAATGCTCTCCTTGCTCAATCTGTTAGTTTAGGTGGACAGCCATGTCTTGTTAGGTTTGCACTTATAGAATATTTTTTTCCATTTTTGGATGATGGATTGAACAGTGCTCCTTGGTATGCTCAAAGCTTGGAATATGTTTTTATAACCTAACCGTGCTTTAAACTTCTCCACAACTTTATCTCTGACCTGACTGGTGAGTTCCTTGGTCTTCATGATGCTGTTTGTCAGTGTTCTCTAACAAGCCACTGAGGCCTTCACAGAACAGGTGTATTTTATACTGAGACTAAATTACACACAGCTGGACTCTATTAACTCATTAAGTGACTTCTGATTGCAATGGATTTTATTTAGGGGTATCAGAGTACAGGGGGCTGAATACTTTTGCACGTCACACTTTTCAGATTTTTATTTGATTAAAATTTGGAAAACCATGTATCATTTTCCTTCCACTTCACAATTATCTGCTACTTTTTGTTGGTTATGACTTAGAATCTCAATAAAATACATTTAAGGTTGTGGTTGTAAGGTGACAAAATGTGAAAAAGTTCAAGGAGTATGAATACTTTTTCAAGCCACTGTATATCCCCCGTTCTGACAACAGGTAGTTCCCTCACTCTAGAGCCGCATCTGTAGATCCCCATAGGGTAGGTGCCTAGGCTCTAGATCAGGGGTGTCAAACTCATTTTCACCGGGGGACACTTCAGCCTCATGGGGTACCTTGAAGGGCCAAGATTATTTTACACATGTATAAAAGTAACTTCTCCTTAACAGTTAAGCGAGCTATTAAGGAGTAGTTACATTTGTACATTACTACTGTTACAATCAGCCCTTTGAGGGCAACCAGGAAGAACATAATGTATTGTTAAAACCTAAGACATTGGCATGTTACATACTATCCTCATCCTTTTCTGAATATATCAAAAATTAAGCAATATACAAATACCGTTTACCCCTGCAAACGGTATTATGCTCAGTGGCCCCTCCACGGTATTATGCTCTATAGTGGCCCCTGCACATGGTATTATGCTTCATAGTGGCCCCTGCACATGGTATTATGTCCCATAGTGACCCCCCACCCATGAACTATTATTATACTCTGGCGTCTTTTCAGACCCCAGAGTATAATGATTGGAGACCCAGGGGAGGAAGAAACATAAAACCAGTGTTACTTACCTGGGCCCGGGCCCCCTGCGCGGCCTTCTTAGTCGCACAGACCGGCGCCGCGACATAATGCGTCGGCCCGGCTCATGTGACGCCTGCGACGTCACCAAAGAAGGCCGAAGCCTGCAGGGAGTAACATCGGATCGCCGGAGAGGTGAGTAACACTGATTTTTATGTTTATCACCTCCCCTGGGCCTCCGATTATTATGCTCCGGGATCTGAAAAGACCCCGCAGTATAATAATAGTAGTATTTGATGGGGTTCGCCGGCCGCGGCCTCACTTACCATCCCCGCTCCTGCACACGGCCGCTTCTGCGTCCCATAACAGAAGGGGAAGCGGGGGCGGCCACGACCAGCGGCGGGGATCGGTAAGTAAATAGGCCGTTACGTGCCGGGGATACTCCAGCAGGTTACGGCCTATTTATATATATATAAAAAAAAACTTATTTCACCTACCTCCGATGCCTTGATGCAGCCGCCGCCTCCTCCTCTTCTTGTCCGCGACGTCTTTCTGTCAGCGTAGGAGGCGCGATGACGTCATTGTATCGCCGCCTGCGCTGACATGTAGAGGTCTTGTAAACCAGCCCAGGACAGGTATCGCGCAGCTTTGTTTTGTTTTGTTTTTTTAAGCGGCCTGTCCTGGGCTGGTTTACATTACATAGACAATAAAAAACCCCCCCCCCTGCGGGCCAGATAAGTGCCGGGCCGGATAACAGAAGGCCCGCGGGCCTTGTGTTTGACACCTGTGCTCTAGATCATCTCAATGTAACTTAGACCGATGGAACTAACAATCTAACAAAGAAAAGGACTCAATGTTTATGTCACTAGTTCATCAGGAGTCTAAAATGTATGTAGGAGGTAACAATGTCCTACTGACTACACGGGTATATTACTGACCCTCAGGGTACATCAAATCCCTCATCTGTTATGCTGTCCATAGGATGTAAATGTGTAGTGTGACAGAAGCATGTCATCTCCATGATGTTATCCACATAATAGTCCAAGCTGTATGGACCTTTAGTACAGCTGATATGGCCATGAGTTACAACTGGTACTGAACATCCAGCCCTCAGACACATATATAATGTGGTTACCTGATCTAGATCAAACCTCATGGACTATGGGTTAAAAATGTGATAGACCTGTGTAACGCATGCATCCTAAATGTCCGGATATTACCTAAATATAAAAATGATACCAGATCATAAATCTGAAAAAGATGTATATCTAAACCTTATGTGCAAAAAGGAAAAGAACAACAACCACCCAATGACGGTAACTAGACCCATTTACTCAGTCAATATATGTGACCTCATAAATTGGGACAGTTAGACAAAGGGGGTGAAAGAGATCGCATCATTCAGGCCCAGAGGTTTAACAGATCTAAAGCGAAAGATCCACTTTGCCTCTTTCTGTAGAATGACGCGATCCCAGTCACCCCCTCTAGGTGTTTTGCGTATCTGCTCAGTCCCCTGGAAACAGACGGATGAAGAATCCCCATCATAATGTTGGCATACATGTAGAGCCAAAGGTTTATCCGTTCTGCGGGAAATATCCCTGATAAGGTCAAGTATACGTCGTTGTGCTATTAACCCCTTAAGGACCCAGCCCAAAAGTGCCTTATGGACCAGGCCTCATTTCTCAAAACTGACATGTGTCAATTTATATGGCAATAACTTTGAGACACTATAACTTACACAAGTGATTTTGTGACTGTTTTTTCATGACACATTGTACTTCATGTTAGTAGTAAACATTGATCAATATTTTTGAATTTATTTATAAAAAAATAGGAAATTTGATGGAAATTCGGAAAAAAAATTGCATTTTCAAAATGTGAAATGCTATGCTTTTCAGACAGATAGTCATACCACCCAAATACATTAATACATATTATCTACCATATCTCTGTATCTCTGCTTTATATTGGCATCATCTTTTAATCTATTAATTTTATTTTTAATCTATTTTCATTTATTTTGGATGTTAGAAGGCTTACAAGTGTAAGAGCGATTTTCTAGATTTACAAGAAAATTTCCCAAACTAATTTTTTTAGGGAGCACTTCAGTTCTGAAAGAGATCATAAAGGCCTATATAATAGAAACCCCCATAAATCACCCCATTTTCAAAACTGCACCACTCAAATAATTCAAAACAGCATTTGGGAAGTTTGTTAACCCTTTAAGCATTTCACAGGAATTAAAAAAATATGGTGTTGAAATTTAGACATTTCATTTTTATCCAATAATACATTCATTTAGCCCTAAAATTAATACATTCACAAAGGGTTAAAGGAGAAAATGTATCCCACAGTTTGTTATGCAATTTCTCCCGAGCATAGAAATACCCCACATGTCGGTGTAAACTGATGTTTGGGCACAGAAGAGAAGGAGCGACACTTGGCATTTGAAAAGCAGATTTTGCTGGAATAGTTTTCAGGTGCCATGTCTCATTTGCAGAGCCCCTAGAGTACCAATACAAAGGAAACCCCCAAAAGTGACCCCGTTTTGGAAACTACACCCCTCACAGAATTCATCAAGGGGTATACTGAGCATTTTGACCCCACAGCTGTTTCACAGATTTTATTAACATTGGGATGTGTAAATGAAAAATTACTAAAACGTCACTTTTTCCCCAAAGTTTTCTTTTTCACAATGGGTTAAAGGAGAAAAAACACCCCACAGTTTGTTAAACAATTGCTCCTGAATACGGCAATACCCCATATGTGGTTGTAATCTGCTGTATGGGTACATGGGGGGGACTCGGAATGGAAAGAGCGCTATTTGGCTTTTGGAGGGCAGATTTTGCTGGAATAGTTGAAAATGAAAATTTACTGTCTTTCCAATAAACTGTCAATTTGGCCCCAAATTTTTCATTTTCAAAAGAGGATAAAGGAGAAAAAGCTCCCCAAAGTTCGTTACACAATTTCTCCTGAACACGAGACTACCCAACATTTGGTTGTAATCTGCTGTATGGGTACATGTTGGGGCTTAGAATGGAAAGAGCGCTATTTGGCTTTTTGAGAGCAGATTTTGCTGGAATAGTTTTCAGGTGCCATGTCATATTTACAGAGCCCCTAAAGTACCAATACAATGGAAACCCCCAAAAGTGACCCTTTTTGAAACTACAACCCTCAGGTCAAAATGGTGAGCATTTTGACCCTACAGCTATTTCACAGATTTTATTAGCATTGGGACATTAAAATTAAAAATTACTTTTACTCCAATAAACCGTCCATTTACCCTGTTTCTCCAAAAATAAGCCCTAGCTTGATTTTGCAGGGTTTTTGGAGTAGGCTTGAAATATAAGCCCTACTCCAAAAATAAGCCCTAGTTGCAGTCAGCGCCTCCAGCAATAGGTTATGTCAAATGACGTCACGGAGATGGAGAATAGGCATACCGTAGCTCCCAACCATCCTGGAAAAATGCCCCGCTACCTCCCACCACGGCAAGGCAAAATCCGCTCACCTGCGCCTGAGTGCCGCCTCCTGCCTCCCGAGTGCCGCCTCCTGCCTCCCGAGTGCCGCCTCCTGGGTCCTGTCTCCTGGCTGCTACTATGCTGTGGGCTTGGCTACCTATGTGGCCAAATGTCAGGTGCAACCCCTGCTTGCTCCCACAGACACCGCCACTCCACTACAGTGTAAAGGAGAAGAGATAGAGAGGGCACGGTACCACTGCCACACAACAAAAAAAAATTCAGATTCGCTCCGGTGCCTGAAAAATAAGACCGAATCCGAAAATAAGCCCTAGCCCTTTTTCAAAGAAAATGATACTATAAGACCCTGTCTTATTTTTGGAGAAACATGGTAGCACCGTATTTTAAATTTTTACAAGGCGTTAAAGAAGAAAAAAGACACCACAATTTGTTACACAATTTCTCCTGAACACAGAAATGCCCCATATGTGGTTGTAATCTGCTGTATGGGTACATTGTGGGGCTCAGAGTGGTAAGAGCGCTATTTGGCTTTTGGAAGGCAGATTTTGCTGGAATAGTTTTCAGGTGCCATGTCACATTTGTAGAGCCCCTAAAGTAGCAGTACAATGGAAAGCCCTCAAAAGTGACCCCATTTTATAAACTACACCCCACAAGGAATTTCTCAAGCAGTATTAACATTTTGAGCCTAATAGAGCTACCCAAAAATGAATGTACAAAGTGAAAATTGAAATTTTTTTTAAAAAATATGCCATTTCAGTGCCCAATACATTGCGCCCACTTTGTGTCATCAGAGACATGCACTCCTAAAACTATTAAGTGGGCTATGCCGGGCACAAAAAAGTTATATATGTGGGCATAAACTGCTGCTTGGGCACACAGCAGGGCTCAGAAGGGAAGGAGCACTGCACTTTTTAGCTTTTGGAGTATAGATTTAGAGGGACTTTCTGGACGCCATGTTGTTTTAGCAGATTCCTGGAGGTGCCAATTGGAATTCCCCAAGACGTGACCCCATTTTGTAGGAGCAATTTTAGGGTCTCTGCAAATATGACATGACGTCCAAAATCCAACAATCTAAATCTACGCTCCAAAAGCCACATAGCGCTCCTTCACATCTGCGCCCTCCTGTGTGCCCATTCAGCACTTTATGTCCTCATGTATGACACTGGTGTACTAAGGATAATGTACTTAACAATGCCATATGTGGGCACCGCAGGGCACAGAGGGGAAGGAGTGCTAATTTGGCTTTTTCCATGCAGCGTACTGCAAAAGTAACATGTTACCTTTATTCTGCGGGTCGGTACGATTACGGCGATACCGACATTAATTTTGTTTTGGTTTTTTTATTGTGTTACTAATTCTACAGAACAAAAACCCATTTGGGGACAAAAATCTATTATTTGTGCATTGCCATCTTCTGAGATGCGTAACATTTTTATTTTTCTGTTAACAGAGTTAGTTGAGGTCTCATTTTTTGTGGGAAAAGCTTTCCTTTTTATTGGTACTGTTTTGGGTACATATGAGTTTTTGATCACTTTTTATAGCATTTTTTGTAAGGCGAGATTGCCAAAAATCATTATTGTGTTTTTTTTTCTGTTTTGTTTTCCCCGACATTGACCGTGCAGGTTAAATAATGTTTTACTTTCATTGTATGGATTGTTGCGGACGTGGCCATACCAAATAAGTATTGATTTGATTAATTTTAGTTTTTTTTTTTATATAATTAATTTTATATAGCAAAGGGACATTTTGGGTCTTTATTTATTTATTAATTTTTTTTGCTGGTTCAGTACTATACACTGCAATGTAAGAGTATACACGTGTATTGCAGTCTATTCAGGAAGTAAGCCAATGTAGACGCATAGGCTGACTTCCTGACGTCCCAGCAGTATCGTCAAGGTACTGGGGGTTCCTAGCAGCCCGGGGTCACTGGCCAGACCCCGGACTGCAGAAAGTAAGTAACGGCACCCCCCGATCTCGCAGCGGGGGGGTGCTGACGGAGAACTTTGGCATGGCGGAACCCCTTGGATGTCACGGCCATGTTTGACCGCAGCATCCAAGGGGTTAAAATCCTCGATCGGAGTTGAGCTCTGAGTTAATGGAGCGCGTGTTAGCTGTCAGTCACAGCTAACACCCACTCCCGATGCCGCCCAGGACAGACATCTGTGATCGTTGTGACTTGCTGTCAAAGCGATCACATGCCCAGGGACCTCACACATTGGTACCCCGTCTCTGCCCGAAGTCCAGGGCTGTTAGCAACAGCACTGGCACGGAGATATGTGATAGATCGATCGCTCTCACAGTGTCTCTGAAGTGCCGCCGTAAATTTACAACTCAGCGGACTTCAGATACAGTTTAAAAAAAAATGTGAAAAAAACACAACTTTGCCCTCCTTTTTTGATTACATTTTCCTGTGTAAAAAAAAGAAAAGAAAAAACATACACAAAAAGAAAATAACATAAAAAAACCCCTATGTGTCACCGAAAAAATTGTCCTCAAAACCGCATATCGAAAAAACCTGAAAATATGTTTGGTCCTAATCCAGGGAAATTGGCCCAGTACAGAAGTGGTTAATAATGGTCTGAAACTGGCCAAGCCCTTTGATACTATGGTTGGAGGGATCTGATGGTCGTTGTCTTGCTATATACTTCCCACACTGACACATCAAACAACATGAGGTCTGAGATCTAGAAAACTTTAAGCTAAAAGCCAAGTAATAAAGAAAGCCAAGACACTTGAGAATCTACAACCAAATACACAATAAATCACAGCAAGTCACTTTGTAGAGTTAGTGACAGATGAGAGATGACTTGATAAGAAGGTTGAAGGTAAGTGTAAGAAGGGCTGAGGTAGGTAGAAAATATCCCTTAGCAAGGCGTGGAAGAACGTAATGAGGGGGGGCAATAAAAAGTCTAGACGATGGATGGAGAGAACGTTTGGTTATTTATGAAGTCAGACATATTAGGTAGAGAACAGTCCTGAATGGAGATGTACAGAACTGTGCACAAGTCTTAGGCAGAGTGTGGAAAAATGCTGCACAGTAAGAATGCTATCAAAAATAGAAGTGTTAATAGTTTATTTTTGTCAATTTACAAAATTATAGTCAATGAACAAAAGAGAAACCTGAACTGAAGAACTTTACTCTCAAGAAGGCAACAAGCATAGCAATTACAATGTTCTCAAAAGAGGCAACTGACATGGCGGTTTCCAAACAGTTTCACAAAAGGCAAAAATTAGCTTAAACTTGACAGGTTACTGAGACTTGCTGTAAAATGTTGGCACTTACACTGCAGCACCAACATAGTCTGGACAGTCTCTGTCACGGCCACTCCAAGTTATCCATGGAGTAACACTGAAATAGAGTAGTGCGCCGAGTGTACTGTTGGCGAGCGCTACATCTAGGTCAGTGTTTCTCAACCTTTTCATGTGAAGTACCCTCTAGTGAGAAAAAGTCCCAACTAAGTACCCCCAGAGTAGCGGTCACTTATAAACGACTTATAGCAGTTATATTATGGCCCTAGTGCCCCATATGTAATATAATGGCTACCACCGCGCTCCCCATGTGTACTATAATGGCCCCCACAGTGCCTTCTTGTGTAACATAAAGGCCCCAACAGTGTCCACATATATAAAATAATGGCTCCATAGTACCCCCCGCATGTACTTTAATGGCACCCACATTGCCCCCACCCCCAGTGGTGTCTGTATTACATGCTGCACTGCATGAAGTTCCCTCTGCTCAGCACAAACACCCACACATGGTCCTTACTTTAGAAAACACAATGCCGCTTCCATCAGTACTGACAGTGGTGCTCACCCACTGCTTTTTGGGGTGCAAGTAATTGCAATGAGCACCACCACCAGTACTGATAGAAGTGTTCATTTTGCTTCTAAAGTAAGGATGGCGTTCGCAGTCAGGTGTGCAGGTGTCAGTTCTGGGCAGAGGGAACTGCATGTACTGCAGCATGTAGCATAGACCAGTGGTTCTTAGCCACAGCATGTACCCCCAGGGACTGCGAGGAGTACCCCCTGGAGTACACGTACTTCAGCTAGAGAACCACTGCTATATACAGTGTGTGTATATTTACTGTTTGTGTACAGTGGCTTGCAAAAGTATTCATACCCCTTGATCTTTATCACATTTTGTTGCCTTACAACCACAAACCTAAATGTATTTTATTGAGATTTTAAGTGATAACCAACACAAAGTAGCAGATAATTGTGAAGTGGAAGGAAAATGATACATGGTTTTCAAAATTTTAATCAAATAAAAATCTGAAAAGTGTGAAGTGCAAAAGTCTAATATTCTTTTCTAATTTACAGCAGGGGATACATTATCCCATATATAATATATACAGGTGAGCTGTGTGCATGTCATGAAACTGGAGTAAACTTCTAATCAAATCTTTTAATATCATATATATAGAGACACAAATATATATATAAATATATATATATATATATATATATATATATATATATATATATATATATATATATATATATATATATATATATATATATATATATATATATATACATACACATAAACACACACATATATAGTCACATGACCTCACTGATGTGATGTCACAATGCCATGATCTGGTCTGGTGCTCAGGATTACTTATTATGTGAGGTTCATTTGCATATCATTTGCATATGATGATGTCATAATGGACCCAGGAGGGTATTTGCATAACATTTGCATATGGAAGGGTATATAAACCCTGACCGCTGTGACATCACTGCCATTTCTTGAGTTGATGCTTTTGCTGACACTTCACTTTGGTTCTGGAAGAGCGAACTAGTTTGTGCTACATATCTAGTGTTTACTTCCATTGCTTCTTACTGATCTTTGATCAGGGCCCAGTATCACCGGGGCCACTTGAGAACTTAGTTCTCTAATATTCCATCAAATCGCCTTGGGTAACTAAGCCATGAGTTCCCGAGAGCTGCGTCAGCTGATGGCTGACAATGATGCATGGCTGCGCCGACCACAAAATCAAGGTAAGTGAAATGTTCAGGGAGAGACAGACAATATTCCCCCCACCCTAGAGGAGCTTTCCTGGGAGGAGTTATCCCTGGGGTCTGCTGGGCAAGGTTTCAGGGTAAACAGCACATTTTACATCTCCCATTCCTAATCTTTGGGGTTAGTTTTACTTTCCTCTGGATTCTACCCCTGCCTGTGAGGGGACCCACCAATCTGTACTGGGGGTCCCCTCTCCCTAAGACCCTTAGCAACAACAGGATCCATTCCTATGTCCTAAACGTATTAACTTTATATCTTTACAGGTCAGGCCGAAATTGTCCATAGACTGAGGTCTTCCCAAAGAAATCGTGGAGGACCCTCTACCAATGATGGACAACAAAGAGACAGGAATCCTATCACTGTGAGGACAGGGAGACGGCACAGAGCCCCTCTGCGGCAAAGAGGACAAGAAGAGAGCAGGGAAAGAAGCCGCTCTCCATTAAGACCTGCCCCTGCAGAGCCCTCCACAATAACAGGAGAGACCAGCAGGGATAACAGCCGTCCAGCAAGTGGATCTACAGCCGATACCACTGAATTTCAATTCCGACGGCCAAGTCCTGGTCCATCTAGCCGCAGACCTCAGGAGGTTCCAGCTCCAAGCAGCTCTCCTGTTCACCCACACCCTGAAAACCAATATATTCAGGGAACGGGTGTGATGACTCCAACGCCACCGGCAATGCCACAGGTGCAACCACCTGCACCACCTGCACCAAATCTACCTCAGCAGGAAAGACGGCAGCCTCGGCCCAGCAGGAGAACTCTGCAAATTCGGAACCTTCCAACCAGAGAGGTAATATCTCAGGAGGAGGCCCAGTCATGTGTCATCTGCATGACTGAGTATGAGATCGGGGAGCAAGTCACAGAGCTTCCATGCAACCATAACTTTCATCAGGGTTGCATCTCTACCTGGCTCCGCTCCAACCCTCGGTGCCCCCTGTGCCGTAACCACTGCTTCCAATGAAGCACCAAAAATAATCTCAAAGCTTCATCAAGAAGGAAGTTAAGAATATGGCACGGACAGGGGAGGATCCTGTCTTGTATCCAGCCCAGGTTATCATCAACTTTGGTTATGAACTCACCAAGTATGAAGGGCTATGAACAGGGACATTCCAAAAATACCGGAAGGTAAGCCATCTATATTCCCTCTTCTCCCTCCGCCCTATGAGATGTATATCACATGTAACAGAGAAATAATTCAGATTTTATCTTTTTCTACCCAGAAGGAATCCCAAGTCTGGATAAAATTGAGGAATCGGATCAGAACAACCTGAACTACAATCCCTTACAGGTCATTTTCATCATGATCGGTGGATTCTTCACCTGCTTCATAAGGACACGGACTTCATCATGTGCAGTGATCCTGGTAACAGCAGCAGCTCCAGACCTGGATGGTGCCATATATTTCATTCAATGGCAGATTCTTCCTAAAAATAAAAAATTCAACAAAAATAAAAATTCCCCTTTATGTCTGGTGTGTAAAGTGTTTTTTTTACTGTATATGATAATGTTTTGTGATCTAGGAGCCCATAATGATAAGTAAGGCAGAGGTAGCAGATACACCAAATATACAATAAAGCTATCTGCACCAGCAAATGCTCCGATATATGGCAGATCTGTGTACAGGACATTGTGTAATGAGATCATAGCTCCAGGGGCTGTAGAGGGAGCAGATATACTTGGCCCCAAGGGCCCTCTGTTACTTTCCATCTCTCCCAAAACATCTGGGAGGCTCCTGCAAAATGGCTGACTGCCTGGAGTCCCAGGGTGGACAAATTTCCTGAACCCAACAGAATATTAAACATAACAGGGGCACTTTATGTGCCGGTCAAATCACATAAAAAAGGGATGTGATCGACACATTTTGCGTTAATGTCACAAAAATGGGTTGTGATATGCAAGAAGGAGGTGTGCTCCCAGGGGGTAGGGGCTTTACCAAAACAGGTGTGACCACAGGACAATCTTCCCCATGTGCTTTGTGCACCGGGTCTCCTAGAGGCTAATATGTTTTGTAAACACAAATATTATAACTGGCACATGGTAGGTGTACATGCTGCAACCCAGATGGAGGAGACCGGAGGATGGGAGTTGTAGTGGCGGTTGTTGTGCCACCTGCTAGGCCGAGTACACTTACCAAGCACTCCAGCCCCAGTCCTGGGCCGGACACAGTCAAGGGGAGTCCTGCAGCACTACCGGATGGTGGTGGTAGTAGTTTCCCCCGGGGCGCTTCCAGTTGGAGAGGGGACCTCTCCTCTCTGAGCTGGTGTGGTGTTGGTTGGAAGGGCCCTGATGGTTAGGCAGGCACGACTCAGGAGACCCGCAGTGCAGTTGAACAGGAACAGTTTTTATTGCAGCAACTGGGACAAAAATAAACGGCAGCTTCCCAATGGGGGTAGTAGTAGTTCAATGTCCAATCCACCAGCCTTGGTTATAGGAGGGTGCCCAGGGATGTTACAGTCCTCCTGTCAGAGTCCTCTCCTGCTCCTCCTGGCACGGTACAGAAATTGTCCAAAAGTCTAGACAGCAATCCTCCCTTACTCAGAGCTGTCTCTGAATGAGCCTGGGGCAGAAACCAATCCTCCTAGGGGCTTTAATGTCGGCCATTGAGCTCCAGTGCTGGTGTTCTCCCTGCACAGTCCACCATGAAATACAGTCATGGCCAAAAGTTTTGAGAATGATACAAATATTAATTTTTACAAAATCTACTGCTTCAGTTTTTCTAATGGCAATTTGCATATGCTCCAGAATGTTATAAAGAGTGATCAGCTTAACAGCAATTACTTGCAAAGTCAATATTTGCCTAGAAAATGAACTTTATCCCCCAAAACACATTTCAACATCATTGCAGCCCTGCCTTAAAAGGACCACCTAACATCGTTTCAGTGATTGCTCCATTAACACAGGAGTGGGTGTTGATGAGGACAGGGGGGGGGGAAAAAATAATTTTAAAATAAAAAAAAAAAGAAAAAAAGAAAAAATAAAAAAAAAGGGGGGGGCTGGCCACAATTTTTTTTTTTTTTTTAACAATGGTTATTTTTAAAGAAAAACGGGCGGCCATCATTGCACCGCACAAAAATGGCCTAACGGGGAGGAGTTTTGCGGCTAGAAAGATTGCACCTCAGTCAACAATCTATCGCATCATCAAGAACTTCAAGGAGAGAGCTTCCATTGGTGCCAAAAAGGCTCCAGGGCGCCCAAGAAAGACCAGCAAGCGGCAGGACCGTCTCTTAAAAGTGTTTCAGCTGCGGGATCGGGCTACCAGCAGTGCAGAGCTTGCTGAGGAATGGCAGCAGGCAGGTGTGAGTGCATCTGCACGCACTGTGAGGCGGAGACTCTTGGAGCAAGGCCTGGTCTCAAGGAGGGCAGCAAAGAAGCCACTTCTCTCCAGAAAAAACATCAGGGACAGACTGATATTCTGCAAAAGGTACAGGGAGTGGACTGCTGAGGACTGGGGTAAAGTCATTTTCTCTGATGAATCCCCTTTTCCATTGTTTGGAACATCTGGAAAACAGCTTATTCGGAGAAGAAGAGGTGAGCTCTACCACCAGTCTTGTCTCATGCCAACTGTAAAGCATCCTGAAACCATTCATGTGTGGGGTTGCTTCTCAGCCAAGGGAATCGGCTCTCTCATAGTCTTGCCTAAAAACACAGCCATGAATAAAGAATGGTACCAGAATGTCCTCCAAGAGCAACTTCTCCCAACCGTCCAAGAGCAGTTTGGCGCTCAACAATGCCTTTTCCAGCATGATGGAGCACCTTGCCATAAAGCAAAGGTGATAACTAAATGGCTCAGGGAACAAAACATAGAGATTTTGGGTCCATGGCCTGGAAACTCCCCAGATCTTAATCCCATTGAGAACTTGTGGTCAATCATCAAGAGACGGGTGGACAAACAAAAACCAACAAATTCAGACAAAATTAAAGCATTGATTCTGCAAGAATGGACTGCTATCAGTCAGGATTTGGTCCAGAAGTTGATTGAGAGCATGCCAGGGAGAATTGCAGAGGTCCTGAAGAAGAAGGGTCAACACTGCAAATATTGACTTGCTGCATTAACTCATTCTAACTGTCAATATAAGCTTCTGTTACTCATAATATGAATGCAATTATATTTCTGTATGTGATAAAAACATCTGACAAACACACATAAAAACCAGAGGGCAGCAGATCATGTGAAAATATAATATTTGTGTCATTCTCAAAACTTTTGGCCATGACTGTAATCCTGAGCAACCAGATCATAGCATTGTGACATCACATCAGTGAGGTCATGTGACTATATGTGTGTGTTTATGTGTGTGTATATATGTTATTATATATATATATATATATATATATATATATATATATATGTATATATACATATTTATATATATATTTGTGTCTCTATATTTATGATATTAAAAGATTTGATTGGTTTACTCCAGTTTCATGACATGCACACAGCTCACCTGTATATATTATATATGGGATAATGTATCACCTGCTGTAAATTAGAAAAGAATATTAGACTTTTGCACGTCACACTTTTCAGATTTTTATTTGATTAAAATTTTGAAAACCATGTATCATTTTCCTTCCACTTCACAATTATCTGCTACTTTGTGTTGGTTATCACTTAAAATCTCAATAAAATACATTTAGGTCTGTGCCCTGCGGTGCCCACATATGGCATTGTTAAGTACATTATCCTTAGTACATCAGTGTCATACATGAGGACATAAAGTGCTGTATGGGCACACAGCAGGGCACAGATGTGAAGGAGCGCTATGTGGCTTTTGGAGTGTAGATTTAGATTGTTGGATTTTGGACGTCATGTCATATTTGCAGAGACCCTAAAATTGCCCCTACAAAATGGGGTCACTTCTTGGGGAATTCCAATTGGCACCTCCAGGAATCTGCAAAAACAACATGGCGTCCAGAAAGTCCCTCTAAATCTATACTCCAAAAGCTAAAAAGTGCAGTGCTCCTTCCCTTCTGAGCCCTGCTGTGTGCCCAAGCAGCAGTTTATGCCCACATATATAACTTTTTTGTGCCCGGCATAGCCCACTTAATAGTTTTAGGAGTGCATGTCTCTGATGACACAAAGTGGGCGCAATGTATTGGGCACTGAAATGGCATATTTTTTAAAAAAAATTTCAATTTTCACTTTGTACATTCATTTTTGGGTAGCTCTATTAGGCTCAAAATGTTAATACCGCTTGAGAAATTCCTTGTGGGGTGTAGTTTATAAAATGGGGTCACTTTTGAGGGGTTTCCATTGTACTGCTACTTTAGGGGCTCTACAAATGTGACATGAAACCTGAAAACTATTCCAGCAAAATCTGCCTTCCAAAAGCCAAATAGCGCTCTTACCACTCTGAGCCCCACAATGTACCCATACAGCAGATTACAACCACATATGGGGCATTTCTGTGTTCAGGAGAAATTGTGTAACAAATTGTGGTGTCTTTTTTCTTCTTTAACGCCTTGTAAAAATTTAAAATACGGTGCTACCATGTTTCTCCAAAAATAAGACAGGGTCTTATAGTATCATTTTCTTTGAAAAAGGGCTAGGACTTATTTTCGGATTCGGTCTTATTTTTCAGGCACCGGAGCGAATCTGAATTTTTTTTTGTTGTGTGGCAGTGGTACCGTGCCCTCTCTATCTCTTCTCCTTTACACTGTAGTGGAGTGGCGGTGTCTGTGGGAGCAAGCAGGGGTTGCACCTGACATTTGGCCACATAGGTAGCCAAGCCCACAGCATAGTAGCAGCCAGGAGACAGGACCCAGGAGGCGGCACTCGGGAGGCAGGAGGCGGCACTCGGGAGGCAGGAGGCGGCACTCGGGAGGCAGGAGGCGGCACTCAGGCGCAGGTGAGCGGATTTTGCCTTGCCGTGGTGGGAGGTAGCGGGGCATTTTTCCAGGATGGTTGGGAGCTACGGTATGCCTATTCTCCGTCTCCGTGACGTCATTTGACATAACCTATTGCTGGAGGCGCTGACTGCAACTAGGGCTTATTTTTGGAGTAGGGCTTATATTTCAAGCCTACTCCAAAAACCCTGCAAAATCAAGCTAGGGCTTATTTTTGGAGAAACAGGGTAAATGGACGGTTTATTGGAGTAAAAGTAATTTTTAATTTTAATGTCCCAATGCTAATAAAATCTGTGAAATAGCTGTAGGGTCAACATGCTCACCATTTTGACCTGAGGGTTGTAGTTTCAAAAAGGGTCACTTTTGGGGGTTTCCATTGTATTGGTACTTTAGGGGCTCTGTAAATATGACATGGCACCTGAAAACTATTCCAGCAAAATCTGCTCTAAAAAGCCAAATAGCGCTCTTTCCATTCTAAGCCCCAACATGTACCCATACAGCAGATTACAACCAAATGTTGGGTAGTCTCGTATTCAGGAGAAATTGTGTAACGAACTTTGGGGAGCTTTTTCTCCTTTATCCTCTTTTGAAAATGAAAAATTTGGGGCCAATTTGACAGTTTATTGGAAAGACAGTAAATTTTCATTTTCAACTATTCCAGCAAAATCTGCCCTCCAAAAGCCAAATAGCGCTCTTTCCATTCCGAGTCCCCCCCATGTACCCATACAGCAGATTACAACCACATATGGGGTACTGCCGTATTCAGGAGCAATTGTTTAACAAACTGTGGGGTGTTTTTTTCTCCTTTAACCTATTGTGAAAAAGAAAACTTTGGGGAAAAAGTGACGTTTTAGTAATTTTTCATTTACACATCCCAATGTTAATAAAATCTGTGAAACAGCTGTGGGGTCAAAATGCTCAGTATACCCCTTGATGAATTCTGTGAGGGGTGTAGTTTCCAAAACGGGGTCACTTTTGGGGGTTTCCTTTGTATTGGTACTCTAGGGGCTCTGCAAATGAGACATGGCACCTGAAAACTATTCCAGCAAAATCTGCTTTTCAAATGCCAAGTGTCGCTCCTTCTCTTCTGTGCCCAAACATCAGTTTACACCAACATGTGGGCTATTTCTATGCTCGGGAGAAATTGCATAACAAACTGTGGGATACATTTTCTCCTTTAACCCTTTGTGAATGTATTAATTTTAGGGCTAAATGAATGTATTATTGGATAAAAATGAAATGTCTAAATTTCAACACCATATTTTTTTAATTCCTTAAAAGGGTTAACAAACTTCCCAAATGCTGTTTTGAATTATTTGCGTGGTGCAGTTTTGAAAATGGGGTGATTTATGGGGTTTTCTATTATATAGGCCTTTATGATCTCTTTCAGAACTGAAGTGCTCCCTAAAAAAATTAGTTTGGGAAATTTTCTTGTAAATCTAGAAAATCGCTCTTACACTTGTAAGCCTTCTAACATCCAAAATAAATGAAAATAGATTAAAAATAAAATTAATAGATTAAAAGATGATGCCAATATAAAGCAGAGATACAGAGATATGGTAGATAATATGTATTAATGTATTTGGGTGGTATGACTATCTGTCTGAAAAGCATAGCATTTCACATTTTGAAAATGCAATTTTTTTTCCGAATGTCCATCAAATTTCCTATTTTTTTATAAATAAATTCAAAAATATTGATCAATGTTTACTACTAACATGAAGTACAATGTGTCATGAAAAAACAGTCACAAAATCACTTTGTGTAAGTTATAGTGTCTCAAAGTTATTGCCATATAAATTGACACATGTCAGTTTTGAGAAATGAGGCCTGGTCCATAAGGCACTTTTGGGCTGGGTCCTTAAGGGGTTAATAGCACAACGACGTATACTTGACCTTATCAGGGATATTTCCCGCAGAACGGATAAACCTTTGGCTCTACATGTATGCCAACATTATGACGGGGATTCTTCATCCGTCTGTTTCCAGGGGACTGAGCAGATACGCAAAACACCTAGAGGGGGTGACTGGGATCGCGTCATTCTACAGAAAGAGGCAAAGTGGATCTTTCGCTTTAGATCTGTTAAACCTCTGGGCCTGAATGATGCGATCTCTTTCACCCCCTTTGTCTAACTGTCCCAATTTATGAGGTCACATATATTGACTGAGTAAATGGGTCTAGTTACCGTCATTGGGTGGTTGTTGTTCTTTTCCTTTTTGCACATAAGGTTTAGATATACATCTTTTTCAGATTTATGATCTGGTATCATTTTTATATTTAGGTAATATCCGGACATTTAGGATGCATGCGTTACACAGGTCTATCACATTTTTAACCCATAGTCCATGAGGTTTGATCTTGATCAGGTAACCACATTATATATGTGTCTGAGGGCTGGATGTTCAGTACCAGTTGTAACTCATGGCCATATCAGCTGTAGTAAAGGTCCATACAGCTTGGACTATTATGTGGATAACATCATGGAGATGACATGCTTCTGTCACACTACACATTTACATCCTATGGACAGCATAACAGATCAGGGATTTGATGTACCCTGAGGGTCAGTAATATACCTGTGTAGTCAGTAGGACATTGTTACTTCCTACATACATTTTAGACTCCTGATGAACTTGTGACATAAACATCGAGTCCTTTTCTTTGTTAGATTGTTAGTTCCATCGGTCTAAGTTACATTGAGATGATCTAGAGCACAGGTGTCAAACACAAGGCCCGCGGGCCTTCTGTTATCCGGCCCGGCACTTATCTGGCATTTTTTATTGTCTATGTAATGTAAACCAGCCCAGGACAGGCCGCTTAAAAAAACAAAACAAAACAAAGCTGCGCAATACCTGTCCTGGGCTGGTTTACAAGACCTCTACATGTCAGCGCAGGCGGCGATACAATGACGTCATCGCGCCTCCTACGCTGACACGCAGACGTCGCGGACAAGAAGAGGAGGAGGAGGCGGCGGCTGCATCAAGGCATCGGAGGTAGGTGAAATAAGTTTTTTTATATACATATAAATAGGCCGTAACCTGCTGGAGTATCCCCGGCACGTAACGGCCTATTTACTTACCGATCCCCGCTGCTGGTCGTGGCCGCCCCCGCTTCCCCTTCTGTTATGGGACGCAGAAGCGGCCGTGTGCAGGAGCGCGGATGGTAAGTGAGGCCACGGCCGGCGAACCCCATCAAATACTACTATTATTATACTGCGGGGTCTTTTCAGATCCCGGAGCATAATAATCGGAGGCCCAGGGGAGGTGATAAACATAAAAATCAGTGTTACTCACCTCTCCGGCGATCCGATGTTACTCCCTGCAGGCTTCGGCCTTCTTTGGTGACGTCGCAGGCGTCACATGAGCCGGGCCGACGTCATTATGTCGCGACGCTGGTCTGTGCGACATTAAAGAAGGCCGAACGCAGGGAGAGTACCGGAGCCCAGGTAAGTAACACTGGTTTTATGTTTCTATCCTCCCCTGGGTCTCCAATCATTATACTCTGGGGTCTGAAAAGACGCCAGAGTATAATAATAGTTCATGGGTGGGGGGTCACTATGGGACATAATACCATGTGCAGGGGCCACTATGAAGCATAATACCATGTGCAGGGGCCACTATAGAGCATAATACCGTGTGCAGGGGCCACTCTGGAGCATAATACCGTTTGCAGGGGAAAACGGTATTTGTATATTGCTTAATTTTTGATATATTCAGAAAAGGATGAGGATAGTATGTAACATGCCAATGTCTTAGGTTTTAACAATACATTATGTTCTTCCTGGTTGCCCTCAAAGGGCTGATTGTAACAGTAGTAATGTACAAATGTAACTACTCCTTAATAGCTCGCTTAACTCTTAAGGAGAAGTTACTTTTATACATGTGTAAAATAATCTTGGCCCTTCAAGGTACCCCATGAGGCTGAAGTGGCCCCCGGTGAAAATGAGTTTGACACCCCTGATCTAGAGCCTAGGCACCTACCCTATGGGGATCTACAGATACGGCTCTAGAGTGAGGGAACTACCTGTTGTCAGAACGGGGGATATACAGTGGCTTGAAAAAGTATTCATACTCCTTGAACTTTTTCACATTTTGTCACCTTACAACCACAACCTTAAATGTATTTTATTGAGATTCTAAGTCATATCCAACAAAAAGTAGCAGATAATTGTGAAGTGGAAGGAAAATGATACATGGTTTTCCAAATTTTAATCAAATAAAAATCTGAAAAGTGTGACGTGCAAAAGTATTCAGCCCCCTGTACTCTGATACCCCTAAATAAAATCCATTGCAATCAGAAGTCACTTAATGAGTTAATAGAGTCCAGCTGTGTGTAATTTAGTCTCAGTATAAAATACACCTGTTCTGTGAAGGCCTCAGTGGCTTGTTAGAGAACACTGACAAACAGCATCATGAAGACCAAGGAACTCACCAGTCAGGTCAGAGATAAAGTTGTGGAGAAGTTTAAAGCACGGTTAGGTTATAAAAACATATTCCAAGCTTTGAGCATACCAAGGAGCACTGTTCAATCCATCATCCAAAAATGGAAAAAAATATTCTATAAGTGCAAACCTAACAAGACATGGCCGTCCACCTAAACTAACAGATTGAGCAAGGAGAGCATTGATCAGATAAGCAGCCAAGAGGTCCATGGTCACTCTGGAGGAGCTGCAGAAATCCACAGCTCAGGTGGGAGAATCTGTCCACAGGACAACTATAAGTCGTGCACTCCACATATCTGACCTTTATGGAAGAGTGGCAGGAAGAAAACCATTGCTGAAAGAAAGACATAAGAAGTGCCGTTTGCAGTTTGCCACAAGCCATATAGGGGACACAGCAAACATGTGGAAGAAGGTGGTCTGGTCAGATGAGTCCAAAGTTGAACTTTTTGGCCTAAATGCAAAGTGCTATGTGTGGTGGAAAAGTAACACTGCTCATCCCCTTGAACACCCCATCCCCACTGTGACACATGGTGGTGGCCGCATCATGCTGTGGGGAGGCTTTTCTTCAGCAGGGACATGGAAGCTGCTCAGAGTTGATGGGAAGAAGGATGGAGCTAAATACAGAGCAATCCTGGAAGAGAAGCTGTTGGAGGCTGCAAAAGACTTGAGACTGGGAAGGAGATTCACCTTCCAGTAAGACAATGACCCTAAATATACAGCCAGAGCTACAGTGGGATGGTTTACATCAAAGAATATTCATGTGTTAGAATGGCCGAGTCACAGTCCAGACCTAAATAATGAGCATCTGTGGTAAGACATAAAAATTGCAGTTCACAGACGCTCCATCCAATCTGCCTGAGCATGAGATATTTTGAAAAGAAGAATGGGCAAAATCTCATCTCTAGATGTGCAAAGCTGGGAGAGACAGACCCCGAAAGACTTGTAGCTGTAACTGCAGCGAAAGGTGGCTCTACAAAGTATTGATATAGGGGGGCTGAAGACTTTCGCACGTCACACTTTTCAGATTTTTATTTGATTAAAGTTTGGAAAACCATGTATCATTTTCCTTCCACTTCACTATTATCTTCTACTTTGTGTTGGTTGTCACTTAGAATCTCAATAAAATACATTTAAGTTTGTCGTTGTAAGGTGAGAAAATGTGAAAAAGTTCCAGGGGTATGAATACTTTTGTAAGGCACTGTACTGTGCTATTATTCTGTATTCACTGAAGCCCTTCAGGAACGCGTTACAGTGACCCCCCTTCTCTGAGCTCTAACAGCGTGTCCTCACCCATTAGTGGGGATAGGGTGGATCTGCACTCCTTTCCCCATTTTAGTGTATCGGGGATTACTAATTTTCTAACCAGCAGCTGTGTGGGTTATATGTATTCACATGTGGACATGCTCCAATATTAGGCACTTGCCATTTCAGTGTCGATCCTGCTCTCCACATATAGGGGAAGCAATGGGCGTTATATGATCTAAGGTGATCTATCGTGGCCTGTGGTCTAATTTCCCACGGAAAGCAAATTCACACCCGGAGATCTAGTATCGCTCCTGTGCTATATCTATTGTGAATCAGGAATCTATATCTTGAGCACAGAGACGTAGCTTGGGTCTCAGCACAGGGGGGCGAAACATGTCTGAGTGGACCCTGCACCCATCGGGCCCCCCTATACATGTTGACAACTTCAGAGGCACATCTTAACTATAGTAGTTATAATGCATTCTAAATGTGATGCATATGCTTCTAAATAAAGATGGGCCAACCTCTTAAGATTTGTTTCGTCCTGTGTTCAGATGAAGCAATCCACCAGTTGGCTCCATGTTTTTTTAAATATCCACCACTTCTTTTACTCTGCCCCTGTAATGGTGCAGAACAATGGGAGTCTTGTATAGATGTGAACATAGCCTTATCTGCTATTTTAGAGAGTTTGTTGCTCATAGACAGACTTTTAATTCATCCTTAAAGACTCAGCTTTTTTTTTTTTTTTTTTACTCCCTGCTTTACAAAAGCCATGTTTTTTTTTTTTTTTTTTTTTCCGTTCACAGAGACGTATGATGACTTATTTTTTTTGGCCGGCTCTGTCCAACACGAAGTGGCAGAGCCGACTGAGCATGCGCGGGATTTGGATCCCGAACACACACTCGGCAGATGCTGCTGCTGGAGAGAGGCGGCGCTGTAACGTGAGAACAGGGGACTGTGCTTTCTGAAGACTAATTTGCATAAAGAAGAAAATTCTCCAAAACGGCAGCGAGGAGCAGAAAAATAAAGGTAGGAGACTGGAACTGCAACCCCACTCCCATTCACTTGAATAAGAGCAGAGCTCCTTTCGGGGGCCACATCAGTCAAAAAGTGGGGTTCAGTTTTGGGACCTGACCTATGTAATACTGATGACCTATCCTGTGGATAGGTCACCACTATCAAATATCTTCAGAACTGCACAACTCCTTTAACAGTGTGCTGCAAAGGGACAAGGACACACAAATAAAGCCTAATAGACTAGTACTGGCCACTTGTGAAGCTGGAGCCGGGCCTAGAAGGACCCTGATGTGAAGGACAGCTGCAGAATGACCTATTGCTGCTTCCTGCAGAATCAGCGACCACATGGAGCACAGGCAGGGACCAGGGGGAGGAGCTTCAGCATGCTCTGAGTCATGTGACATGCTCTGCTCTAATCAGCTACCACATGGAGCACAGGCAGGGACCAGGGGGAGGAGCTTCAGCCTGCTGTGAGTCATGTGACATGCTCTGCTCTAATCAGCTACCACATGGAGCACAGGCAGGGACCAGGGGGAGGAGCTTCAGCCTGCTGTGAGTCATGTGACATTCTCTGCTCTACTCAGCTACCACATGTAGCACAGGCAGGGATCAGGAGGAGGAGCTTGGGCCTGCTGTGAGTCATGTGACATGCTCTGCTCTAATCAGCTGCTGTACCTTTCCCACCTCAGGCTCAGTCAGCCAATAACAACTGAGGCTTAGCAGGGTGTCAGTGCTGTGAGAGTCCGGGATGTGCCGCTGCTCAAAGCCGCTCAGTGCTCCATATCCTGGGCTGGTTAATATGGCCTGCGCAGCTAGTACCAGCAGAGTGAGGAACCAGCTTAGCATCGGAACGCTGAGCAGCCTATACTGATGTAATTTACAGTTAGTGGACCCCCACCTTCTCAGTGCCCCCCGCTAGCTACACCTCTGCTTGAGCACTGTGTGGTAGATCTAAGAACCAGGGGTATCATTTGTGGACCCCCTGCAGGTTCAGACACCACTGTGCTAGTGCTTAGTCTATGCTGACATATTTACATTTGGACGTCCTTTTGGGATTTACTAGGACTTAATAAAAGTTATCATATATTATACAGTACTGTATATCATTGGGCTTTCTATAAGGGACCTTTTTTCTGTGACTTTCTGTAAATATAACCAGCGCCATCTAACTGTCTCCAGGAATTCTCCTACCGTATCTAGAGCAGCAGCTAGTCCAAATCATAACCAACAGGGGGCTCCAGGGAAGTGCATGGGCCCATCTACTAGATCTACATAATGTATGGATACAATTTCTTATGGAGAGATGCCGGGATTTATTTCTGTGGAATTTTGTATTAATAAATGATGATCTTTATGACCATCCTGAGGCCATTTCCTCATGGGTATCATTTGGTCAGTATTTTGCATCAGTATTTCAAGGCCAAGACTAAGAGTTGCCTTAGTATAAATTTTATGTAATGCTTTTGAATTTTTTTTTTTGCAGCATAGATATGGTTTTTATAGGGTGCCAAAACAAAACCAGTGCCTTTTAAAGGCTTTGGACCTGGCTAAAGACTCCCAGAATCTAATCCTGAGGATAGTCCATTAATATGGATAACCCTTTATTATAAGTGGTAGGGTAGGAAGCCTATGGCTGGCCGCTCTACCAGGGATCAGGACCCTTAATATGAGACTGTTTGATCTCTTATACAGATCACTATGATACTTTAGTATTGCCCTGTATTGTCATTGGGCTATGTTTCTATTATGTCCTGCCACAATCCTGCGATCTTGTTGTAGGGGTGTCGTGTGTGTTGTAGAGAGAGCCCCCTCTCAGAATGACCTCTAAGATGAAGTGGTCACAATTGACCAAGTCATCTGAGAATTTAAGAGTGGTCCGTAGATGTTTGATGTTTACAACAGCAGGCACCCACCAAAGCCATAGCTCTGTATGTCATAGCTCTTACTGCCCAGCAATGGCGCTGAGCTGTGAGGAACGCCCCCCCCAGTACAGGGCTATGGATGAGTACTGTCAGGGAGGGCGTTCTGATGGTGAACAGTGAAACTAAGACCGCCGATATCTCTAGCCCCGGGGCACATAACTGAAAACCCGATAGTGCGCTGAATTCAGTGCGCTGTCGGCTTTCTAGTGGTATGAAAACCCGCATGTACATGAGGACGGGAAAGGTCCTCTTTAAGGTAGGGTTCACACTACCGTTGATGTCCGTTCTGATAGTGTCCGTTAAAAAAAGAAAAACAAAAAAAAGCGGACACCTATCATAACAGACATTAATGGACAGTAACTGATGTTAATGTGTCCATTTTTTTAACTGATCCAATTAATGGATCAGTTAAAAAAAACGGACACATTAGCATCAGGTAGTGTTGGTTTTTTAACACTGTCCGTTTTTTTTTTTTTCTGCTTTCTGAGCATGCGCAGGAAAAAAAAACCTGAAATAAAATAACGGACAGTAACTGATGGCTATCAGTTACTGTCCGTTATAAGTCCGTTACCCATAGACTTCAATGTTAAAAAAATAACGGACACTTGCTGTCCATCAAGAATCCGTTTTTTTTCAAACGGACAAAAAGTCCTGCATGTAGGATTTTTTGTCCGCGAAAAATAAAGGACTTCTAACGGATTTGGTGTAAACGGACACAAACGGACACTAACGGACACAATATAAAAACCCATTGAAATGAATGGAAATTTTAATGCATTTCTGACGTTTCAGCTAGTGCCCGATGCTAAAATCTTGTAATGGACAATAGCAACGGACACTACTGACGGTCACCAACGGTAGTGTGAACGTCCCCTAAGTGTTAAATGTCACTGTTATGCAGCTTATCCTGTGTATTTTTCCCCCCTTAGTATTCAAACCTTGCCTTGGTCCAGCCCTGGCCAATCACAGGCCACTGGGCAGGGTTATGGGAGACCTAGTCTCCATGGCGACCGTTGAGCCCAGTCTGTTCAGTAGTTGCAGACACCCTGTGTATTTCATGGTGGACGTGCAGGGAGAACACCAGCACTGGATCTCAATGGCCGACATTACAGCCCTAGGAGGATTGGTTTCTGCCCCAGGCTCATTCAGAGACAGCTCTGAGTAAGGGAGGATTGCTGTCTAGACTTTTGGGCAATTTCTGTACCGTGCCAGGAGGAGCAGGAGAGGACTCTGACAGGAGGACTGTAACATCCCTGTGCACCTCCTATAACCAAGGCTGCTGGATTGGACATTGAACTACTACTACCCCCATTGGGAAGCTGCCGTTTATTTTTGTCCCAGTTGCTGCAATAAAACCTGTTCCTGTTCAACTGCACTGCGGGTCTCCTGAGTCGTGCCTGCCTAACCATCAGGGCCCTTCCAACCAACACCACAACGGCTCAGAGAGGAGATGTCCCCTCTCCAACTGGAAGCGCCCCAGGGAAAACTACTACCACCACCATCCGGTAGTGCTGCAGGACTCCCCTTGACTGTGTCCGGCCCAGGAGTGGGGCTGGAGTGCTTGATGAGTGTACTCGGCCTAGCAGGTGGCACAGCAACCGCCACTACAACTCCCATCCTCCGGTCTCCTCCATCTGGGTTGCAGCATGTACACCTACCATGTGCCAGTTATAATATTTGTGTTTACAAAACATATTAGCCTCTAGGAGACCCGGTGCACAAAGCACATGGGGAAGATTGTCCTGTGGCCACACCTGTTTTGGTAAAGCCCCTGCCCCCTGGGAGCACACCTCCTTCTTGCACATCACAACCCATTTTTGTGACATTAACGCAAAATGTGTCGATCACATCCCTTTTTTTATGTGATTTGACCGGCACATAAAGTGCCCCTGTTATGTTTAATATTCTGTTGGGTTCAGGAAATTTGTCCACCCTGGGACTCCAGGCAGTCAGCCATTTTGCAGGAGCCTCCCAGATGTTTTGGGAGAGATGGAAAGTAACAGAGGGCCCTTGGGGCCAAGTATATCTGCTCCCTCTACAGCCCCTGGAGCTATGATCTCATTATACAATGTCCTGTACACAGATCTGCCATATATCGGAGCATTTGCTGGTGCAGATAGCTTTATTGTATATTTGGTGTATCTGCTACCTCTGCCTTACTTATCATTATGGACTCCTAAATCACAAAACATTATCATATACAGTAAAAAAACACTTTACACACCAGACATAAAAGGGAATTTTTATTTTTGTTGAATTTTTTATTTTTAGGAAGAATCTGCCATTGAATGAAATATATGGCACCATCCAGGTCTGGAGCTGCTGCTGTTACCAGGATCACTGCACATGATGAAGTCCGTGTCCTTATGAAGCAGGTGAAGAATCCACCGATCATGATGAAAATGACCTGTAAGGGATTGTAGTTCAGGTTGTTCTGATCCGATTCCTCAATTTTATCCAGACTTGGGATTTCTTCTGGGTAGAAAAAGATAAAATCTGAATTATTTCTATGTTACATGTGATATACATCTCATAGGGCGGAGGGAGAAGAGGGAATATAGATGGCTTACCTTCCGGTATTTTTGGAATGTCCCTGTTCATAGCCCTTCATACTTGGCGAGTTCATAACCAAAGTTGATGATAACCTGGGCTGGATACAAGACAGGATCCTCCCCTGTCCGTGCCATATTCTTAACTTCCTTTTTGAAGCTTTGAGATAATTTTTTGTGCTTCATTGGAAGCAGTGGTTACGGCACAGGGGGCACCGAGGGTTGGAGCGGAGCCAGGGAGAGATGCAACCCTGATGAAAGTTATGGTTGCATGGAAGCTCTGTGACTTGCTCCCCGATCTCATACTCAGTCATGCAGATGACACATGACTGGGCCTCCTCCTGAGATATTACCTCTCTGGTTGGAAGGTTCCGAATTTGCAGAGTTCTCCTGCTGGGCCGAGGCTGCCGTCTTTCCTGCTGAGGTAGATTTGGTGCAGATGGTGCAGGTGGTTGCACCTGTGGCATTGCCGGTGGCGTTGGGGTCATCCCACCCATTCCCAGCAGCTGAAGGAGGCTACTGAATGCACGGTTTGTGGCGTGCGGGGATGCAGGAAATCTGCTTGGTCCTGGAACCTCCCAGGGTCTGCGGCTTTGTGGAACAGGATTTGGCCGTCGGAATTGAACTTCAGTGGTATCGGCTGTAGATCCACTTGCTGGACGGCTGTTATCCCTGCTGCTCTCTCCTGTAATTCTGGAGGGCTCTGCAGGGGCAGGTCTTAATGGAGAGCGGCTTCTTTCCCTGCTCTCTTCTTGTCCACTTTGCCGCGGAGGGGCTCTGTCCCGTCTCCCTGTCCTCACAGTGATAGGATTCCTGTCTCTTTGTTGTCCATCATTGGTAGAGGGTCCTCCACGATTTCTTTGGGAAGACCTCAGTCTATGGACAATTTCGGCCTGACCTGTAAAGATATAAAGTTAATACGTTTAGGACATAGGAATGGAACCTGTTGTTGCTAAGGGTCTTAGGGAGAGGGGACCCCCAGTACAGATTGGTGGGTCCCCTCACAGGCAGGGGTAGAATCCAGAGGAAAGTAAAACTAACCCCAAAGATTAGGAATGGGAGATGTAAAATGTGCTGTTTACCCTGAAACATTGCCCAGCAGACCCCAGGGATAACTCCTCCCAGGAAAGCTCCTCTAGGGTGGGGGGAATATTGTCTATCTCTCCCAGAACATTTCACTTACCTTGATTTTGTGGTCGGCGCAGCCATGCATCATTGTCAGCCATCAGCTGACGCAGCTCTCGGGAACTCATGGCTTAGTTACCCAAGGCGATTTGATGGAATATTAGAGAACTAAGTTCTCAGGTGGCCCCGGTGATACTGGGCCCTGATCAAAGATCAGTAAGAAGCAATGGAAGTAAACACTAGATATGTAGCACAAACTAGTTCGCTCTTCCAGAACCAAAGTGAAGTGTCAGCAAAAGCATCAACTCAAGAAATGGCAGTGATGTCACAGCGGTCAGGGTTTATATACCCTTCCATATGCAAATGTTATGCAAATACCCTCCTAGGTATATTATGACATCATCATATGCAAATAATATGCAAATGAACCTCACATAATAAGTAATCCTGAGCAACCAGATCATGGCATTGTGACATCACATCAGTGAGGTCATGTGACTATATATGTGTGTGTTATGTGTGTGTGTGTGTGTGTGTGTGTGTGTGTGTGTATATATATATATATATTTTTTTTTTTTTTTTTTTTTGCCCTGTTTTTTATATATATATATATATATATATATATATATATATATATATATATATACGTACATATACATATTTATATGTATATTTGTGTCTCTACATATATGATATTAAAATATTTGATTTGATTTGGTTTACTCCAGTTTCATGAAATGCACACAGCTCACCTGTATATATTATATATGGGATAATGTAGCCCCTGCTGTAAATTAGAAAAGAATATTAGACTTTTGCACGTTACACTTTTGAGATTTTTATTTGACTAAAATTTTGAAAACCATGTATCATTTTCTTTCCACTTCACAATTATCTGCTACTTTGTGTTGTATCACTTAAAATCTCAATAAAATACATTTAGGTTTGTGGTTGTAAGGCGACAAAATGTGATAAAGATCAAGGGGTATGAATACTTTTGGAAGTCACTGTACACCAACAGTAAATATACACACACTGTATATAGCAGTGGTTCTCAACCTGCAGTACATGTACTCCAGGGGGTACTCCTCGCAGTCCCTGGGGGTACATGGTGTGGCTAGGAACTACTGGTCTATGCTACATGCTGCAGTACATGCAGTTCCCTCTACCCATAACTGACACCTGCACACCTGACTGCAAACGCCATCCTTACTTTAGAAGCACAATGAACACTTCTATCAGTACTGGTGGTGGTGCTCATTGCAGTTACTTGCGCCCCAAAAAGCGGTGGGTGAGCACCACCGTCAGTACTGATGGAAGCGGCATTGTGTTTTCTAAAGTAAGGACCATGTGTGGGTGTTTGTGCTGAGAAGAGGGAACTTCCTGCAGTGCAGCATGTAATACAGACACCACTGGGGGTGCCATTAAAGTACATGTGGGGGTACTATGGAGCCATTATTTTCTATATGGGGCACTGTGGGGGCTGTTATACTACACATGGGAGAGCTGTGGGGGCCGTTATATTAGACACGAAGGAACTATGAGGGCCATTATACTACACATGGTGGCACTGTGGTGGCCATATTATTACATATGGGGCACTAGGGCCATAATATAACTGCTATAAGTCGTTTATAAGTGACCGCTACTCTGGAGGTACTTAGTTGGGACTTTTTCTCACTAGGGGGTACTTCACATGAAAAGGTTGAGAAACACTGACCTAGATGTAGCGCTCGCCAACAGTACACTCGGCGCACTACTCTATTTCAGTGTTGCTCCATAGATAACATGGAGTGGCTGTGACAGAGACTATCCAGACTATGTTGGTGCTGTGGTGCAAGTGCCAAAATTTTACAGCAAGTCTCAGTATCCTGTCAAGTTTAAGCTAATTTTTGCCTCTTGTGAGACTGTTTGGAAACCCTGTCAGTTGCCTCTTCTGAGAACATTGTAATCGCTATGCTTGTTGCCTTCTTGAGAGTAAAGTTCTTCAGTTCAGGTCTCTTTTTTGTTCATTGACTATAATTTTGTAAATTGACAAAAATAAACTATTAACACTTCTATTTTTGATAGCATTCTTACTGTGCAGTATTTTTCCACACCCTGCCTAAGACTTGTGCACAGCTCTGTACATCTCCATTCAGGACTGTTCTCTACCTAATATGTCTGACTTCATAAATAACCAAACGTTCTCTCCATCCATCGTCTAGACTTTTTTGTTGCCCCCCTCATTACGTTCTTCCACGCCTTGCTAAGGTATATTGTCTACCTACCGCAGCCCTTCTTAGACTTACCTTCAACCTTCTTATCAAGTCATTTCTCATCTGTTACTGAGGGTAGTTTCACACTTGCACTTGAGTCCGTCCGCTGCCAATCCGAGTGAAAATCTCGGGAAACAGGATAGGCATCAGATAGCGACAGGTTAGCGACGCATTGCTTAAAAACCCATTCATTTGAATGGGTTTTTAAAGCAATGTGTGGGTGTGCGCTCACACCCTCTGCGCCGTAAATCCAGTTTTTTCGTTGCATGACTTTGTGTCCGACGAAAAAAACGGCTTTGCGGCGCAGAGGGTGTAAGCGCACACCCACACATTGCTTTAAAAACCCATTCAAATGAATGGGTCTTTAAGAGCAATGCGTTGCTCACCGGTCTGTATCCGATGCCTATCCTGTTTCCCGAGATTTTCACTCGGATTGGCAGTGGACGGACTCAAGCGCAAGTGTGAACCCACTCTAACTCTACAAAGTGACTTGCTGTGATTTATTGTGTATTTGGTTGTAGATTCTCAAGTGTTTTGGCTTTCTTTATTACTTGGTTTTTAGCTTAAAGTTTTCTAGATCTCAGACCTCATGTTGTTTGATGTGTTAGTGTGGGAAGTATATAGCAAGACAACGACCATCAGATCCCTCCAACCATAATATCAAAGGGCTTGGCCAGTTTCAGACCATTATTAACCACTTTTGTACTGGACCAATTTCCCTGGATTAGGACCAAACATATTTTCAGGTTTATCGTATAAGCGGTTTTGTCGCCAAATTTTGTTTAGATTATTAAGATTATTTTTTTTCGTCTTTTTTTCTTTTTGTATATTTTTTTCTTACACAGGAAAATGTAATCAAAAAAGGAGGGGAAAGTTGTGTCTTTTTCAAATTTTTTTTTTAACTGGATAAGGACCACCGACTGTAAATATACAGCCGGAAGTCCTGGTCTCTGAAGTCTGCCGAATTGGAAATTTACGGCGGCACTTCAGAGACACTGTGAGAGCGATCGATCTATCACATATCTCCGTGCCAGAGCTGTTGCTACCAGCCCTGGACTTCGGGCAGAGACTGGGGACCAATGTGTGAGGTCCCCAGGCATGCGATCGCTTTGACAGCAAGTAACAACAATCACAGATGTCTGTCCTGGGCGGCATCGGGAGTGGGTGTTAGCTGTGACTGACAGCTAACACGCGCTCCATTAACTCCCGTTCAGAGCTCAGCTCCGATCGAGGATTTTAACCCCTTGGATGCTGCGGTCAAACATGGCCGTGACATCCAAGGGGTTCCGCCATGCCAAAGTTCTCCATCAGCACCCCCCCCTGCTGCGAGATCGGGGGGGTACCGTTACTTATTTTCAGCAGTCCGGGATCTGGCCAGTGACCCCGGGCTGCTTAGAGCCCCCAGTACCTTGATGATCCTGCTGGGACGTCAGGAAGCCAGACTATGCGTCTACATTGGCTGACTTCCTCAATAGACTGCAATACATGGGGGGCATGGCCTGAACGTTAATGGAGACGGTCGCATAATTGCGAGCTCCCGTCTCCCCTGCCTTACCGCTCACCGAGCCTGCTAAATACGCGCTATATGGGGAAGAAGCTCCCTGTGAAAAAGCCCCCGGTGGTCCCAGCAGCTAGCGGGGTTCCCTCCACTATGGACCCATTCCTCCAGTGGCAGCCCAGGGCATCAGCGCGAGTCCCGACAGCACGGGGGATCGCGCCCACTGTCTCACTCCCCCCGCACTCACCGGGATTCCTGCTCTCCTCCACAAAGTCCCCTTTCGGCTAATTCCTCCGCAGCTCCTCCTGACCTGTCTCCCCGCTCCCCGGACCGACGCTCCCTTCAGGATAGGACTCCTCCTCGTGTGTCCCAGGCACCATCTACAGATGCATCCTGCCAACCCTCAGGTATTGTCTGCTGCAGCCCTCCCCCCCACTTTCACAACTCAGCAGAACACTACCATGTCCCAGAGTGGCCGGGACCACCAAATTGGACTTTCCTCCCCCCTGGGGGCCCCCCCTGGCCCTGCGCCCCTGCCTACCATGCCGTATGTACACCTCCCTCTGGGTGCCCAAGGGGTGGCGGGGCCGGTGGCGGTGGAGAGCCCAGGGGGCACGCTGTCATCAGGTCCCACACCGTTCCCCCACCCCCTTCCTCAATCTGTCCAAGAACCTTCCTTACAGTGGCAATCTATACTACAGCAATTGCCTACCAGGCAGGACTTTCAGCAAGACTTCAAACTTCTCATTGATGAGGTTAAACACACCTTTAAGCAAGAACTTGCCGTGGTGTGTGCTGTCCTGCGCCAATTAGCTGTCAGAGTGGATACACTGGAGTCTTCCATGGATGAGACCCGCAACTATGTCTCTCAAATGCATGATGTGGTCTCTACACAGTCCGAGATTCTTAAAGCAACCACTCGCCACCTAGAGGACCTGGACAACCGTGGGAGAATTCACAACATCAGAGTCCGTGGCCTCCCGGAGGCCACAGGGGAGGAAGATTTAAAGGCTAACATGGAGGCCATCTTTAACATGCTTTTGGGTAAGCCACCTGAACAAGGCATCAAATTGGACAGAGCACATAGGGCCCTTCGTCCCAAAGGCGCTACCGCTGCACCAAGGGACGTTATTTGCTGTGTGCAGGACTTTGAACTCAAAGAAGATATTATGGCCCAGGCCCGCTTTAACAAAGATTTTGACTTTGACGGTGCCAAAGTCCAGCTTTACCATGACCTGTCCTGGATCACCTTGCAAAAACGGCGTTTGCTCCGACCTCTCCTTTCAACCCTAAGGGAACACCAGCTTCAGTACCGGTGGGGCTTCCCTGTTGCTCTCATTGACAGGAGAAATGGGCGCACTATCACTTTGAAATCTCACGCCGACCTGACGGATTTCTGTGCTGCCCTGGATGTTCCCCTCCCTACGCTTGAAGATTGGGATTCTGCTGCCCTCCCCCGCCCTCCGGCCCCGGTCTGGACTACTGTCCAGCCGAGAAGACGACGCCTGCCATATCCGGACAGCATCTGGCGCTGGGTCATCCCGTCTGTCATGCCGGGTTTCCCCCCCTTGATTTAACCTGGCCCTTTGATGACTTTCTTCTTTGCTTCCATGCAGGTTTGATGCTGCGTTAGTTAATGCTGGTTCCAGCACATTTCCTAAGTGTGGTTGGTTTTTCCTGTCAATTATCTTATTGGCTCAATTTATTATTATTGCTAATGTTTATTTTATATGTGTGGCAGGGGAGGCTGACGGGAGTCTCTCATGGCTTGGTTAACTGGCTCTCTGCTGCTAGCTGGCCCTTCAGCCTCGCCTCCCACCCCTTAGGGGTACGTTGCCGTGGTTTTTAACTGCTTACACGGCACTTTGTTATAGGCAGATTTACATTGGTCTTAAACCCTTGTATACCCTCCTAGTCCCTACCGGGAGATCTTTTTCCCGTTAATGGTGTTGTTTTATTGTAATTTACCTTCCTTGTTTTGCTTTCTGTCTTGTCTTTCCCCCTCCCCTCTCGTTCTTTTCTGTGTACTGCAGGTGTGGTCCTCACTCATCCTGACGAGACGTCGGCAAGCCTCCTGGACGAGACTCTGCTCCCTCTGGGACTCCGCACCCACATTGACTCCTTGTGGTAGGCCTCGTCCCCCTTGCGCCCCTCCCTTTATCCTGAGTTATGGCTAAAATTGTATCCCTTAATGTTAAAGGCCTTAACTCCAATGTGAAGCGTAGGTTAGCCCTGACGGAACTGCGTGCCCTTAAGGCTGATATAGCATTTCTCCATGAGACCCATTTTGACAGCACCTGTAACTTTAACTTTGCCTTGCGTTTTTTCCCAACAATTTATTCGGCCATTCACTCTAAAAAGCGATCGGGGACTGCCATTCTTATCTCCTCATCATGCCCCCTGGAGGTCACTACCTCCGTCGTCGATCCTTTGGGGCGGTTTGTGATTCTTCACGGCAGGCTTGAGGGCCAGCCAATCACCCTCTGTAACCTCTACGCCCCTAATTCCTCTCAACCTGATTTTCTTACTAAGGTCCTTAATAAACTGGAAGCCTTACCCCCTGCTGCCCTTTTTGTTGGAGGGGACTTTAACATGTCTTTTTCGGACTCTATGGATTACCATTCCCTGTCAGGTACTTCCCGTCGCCTTTCAGCTCAATTCCGTCGCATAATCCGTCGGTATTCTCTCTATGACCTCTGGAGGATTAACTATCCGACTCACCAGTCTTACACGTTCTATTCAGCCCCTCATCAGACCTATTCCAGAATAGATTACTT
>CAMRHE010001732.1:0-43880 GCA_947044405.1 Leptodactylus fallax | reverse complement strand
ATCTCTGACCATTATATGACTTGGATTCTGTATTGTTATCACTTTTATCCTTCTCCAGACTCTATTGCTAGTTTTCAGTTGTCCTTGAGCTTGTTGGAGGAGACTAACTCCTATGTATCATGTCTCACATACACTGCACATGGAGTAAGCAGGAGATTCTTCTCCTGAACTCTCCTTTATTCACTTAGAAGCATCTATAGTATAATTTATTATATTAGACAGCAAAACTGACCAGTATGAATGTGAATAAAGCACTGAGAGGAAGATACAAAACTTACTGCTAGCTCCAGCAGCCTCTGTTTGCCGGTGTATCTCCTCTCTTACTCAGCACCTCCTCCTTCCTTCTCCCCTCTCCTCTCCATAGACTTCTTTGTGTACATGTAATTTTATACTTCTGTGGGCTCAGTTGGAGACCAAAATGGATTCAGGAGAAGCCTCAAAATAAATGTCAGTGTAGGAGGGAGGAGGATGAAAGGAGCCTGATACATGGAGAAAGAAGCATTATACCCAGATACAATGTTACAGTTTCTTGTATTTGGTTATTATGTTTTCCTACTTGTGATGATGCTGCTTTTGATGACAATGCTTTTTATAAGATGTAGATTTTGGTAACATAGCAGGTTTTTGGAGTATATTCTATGCTATGTATATTTTATCACATTTCTGAATGAAGGTAAAATGTTGAATGACTTTGGCTTTACCTTTATGATAGAACAAAGTATTGTCGTAGACACTTCTGGTATATACAAAGTGTTTGTGCCTCCTGCTTTATTCATGTTACATTGCTTTGTGTAAAAGTCTCTTCTTAGATCTGAGTTTTAGGAGAAAGATTTATTTTTATTTTTCAGGTAATCTAAAATGGAACTAGATGGGACTAGCAAAATACTGAATCTCCAGTTTTCTCCAGAATTTCAATTGAAATAAATTTGAATTAAACCAATAATTTCTTCTCCTTTTTATTCCTTGTTTTCTATACGTGGTTTATATGATGGTTATATTTGTGGCGTTTGTTTGAAAAAACAAAAACATTTTTCTGCAGAAAAACTGTGATCTTAAGATATTCTATGGAAACTTCCCATCCATGTTTTCATTCTTTCAACTATTAAATGTTTAATTCTGAAAAAAAAAAATAATCTCAATTGTAGAAAATCACTAAATAGATTCCAGTTTCAGTGCAAAAATAATAACATCACAGAAAGTAAGAATTTGGTTTTCACAGTCCTGGAGCGCCATCTAATGGTCAATAATGTCACTGAGCAATGAGATAAATTCCATTCCATATGAAGTAAATTGTACTGACAGATTAACCAGCAATCTTACTATATATTACAGTATACAGGATGTAATGTTTTAACAAATGTATTTTTTAATTAAATGTTATTTTCATCTAACTCATTACAGGGAGTCTACTATCAGCAAAACCACAGTGAGACCCTTATATACTGCTGTAGGGGCCATTACTTATACAGTATACTGCTCATATCCTTATTGGATCAATTTGTTGGCGCTAGACTCTCTTTCAGGCTAAGCGGTTGCGTTTTTTTGAGACAAAGCCAAGAATGGTTACAAGAGGAATTGTATATGTATATATATATAAATACTTCTACCTTTTGCTCAATCCACTCCTGGATTTGGCTCAAAAAAACCGCAACAAAATCTGCAACAAAAAAAAGCTGTGTTTCCACAATGTGGGGTCTTAACCTCAGGCTGAGGCCACACATTGCGGAAAAGCTGCTTTTTTTGTTGAAAATTTTACTGCGGATTTTTGAACCAAAGCCGGGGGTGGGTTGAGCGGGAAGCGAGACGTATAAGAAGCTTCCTTTATATTTCCCATTGGCTTTGTAACCACTACTGGGTTTGGCTTGAAAAAACAGCAATAAAAAAAACAGCGTTTCTGCAATGTGTGTCCTCAGCCTAACAAAGGAAACTTTACACAAAAAAAAACTACAATTATGTAAAATGTGACGCAGCCGTGTATTACTCCTATTCATCTGCCCCTCCTCTATCTAACCTCAGAAAAGTAGGAGAAAGGGAAAGACAAGAGAAGAGCAGAACAGTGACTACAGGGTCAGTATATACACATTTATGTAAGAAATCTTCTAGTCAGTCATTACCATAAAATATTAAACATATAAAACTCTATATACAGGACAGTGAGTACAGCTATGTCCACGTGTCCACACTGCTTTCATCATGGACCACGATTTCTTGAGAAGTCAATTCAATGCAATATCACAACATGGTAGCAAAATCCATAACAGGCTGCAATACTCAACAGGACCACTGGGTGGCCACACATAGTCACAGATAGCTTATCATTACAAGACACAATACTGCAAAATCATGTAGTCATGAAATACTGGACATCTCATGGCATACACATACTGTATGTATATGTCTAGCAAAGTGGAGAAGTAAAGAAGTACACATCTGTAATTCTGATATAGTAATAGGTAGGAGAGTGCTATAAAGTGTGATAGACAGATGGGGTAGGATTTTTGATGAAGAGGTCTTCTTAAATTCAGAGAGTGATTTTTTTTTTTCCTGATTACAAAAAATATAAATCACTATTTCCAGTTGTTACAGTTGTAATAAAATACTTTATAAATGAATTTTATCCAGACAACCATGCCTATATGTCCTGTCAGGGTCATGGGGGGAGATCTCTCATTTGGGGTCCACTTTTATAAAAAGAAATGGAAGCCTGTCAGAGATGGGGTCTCCTACACAGCTATATCCGACTCGCTGTATACCAATTCTGTGGGGTATCCGTACACCTTGCTCACCACACACATATGTATGACCCCAGGTGTGTCCTTAAAGGGGAACTATCCACACTCCCTCCCACATTCACCTATCACACTAGGTTACACAGGAGGGGCCCCTACAATCACACATCCACACAAATAGCCACCACTCACAGGTCACCACTTGTCCCAACAGTAACAAACAAAAGGGTAACAAGTCTAAGCATCTAACATCTATCTATCTAATAATCTATCTATCTATCTATCTTTTATCTATCTATCTATCTATGTAATAATCTATCTATCTATCTATCTATATCTATCTATTATCTATCTATTAATATATCTATTATCTATCTATTATCTATCTATTATCTATCTATACATACTCAGAAAGTGCATATATATATATATATATATATATATATATATATATATATAAGTGAATAGAGATGTCACATACAGGTAAATGGCAGATTTTTCTCCACTTACACTTAGGGAAGACCAAAATCTGTGCAGTCCGTGAGGTAGTGATCTAGAAGACAGGACAGAACATATTAATAACTATATATATAAAAGACAAAAGTACATCCAATATAAATATAAAGAATAAAAAAAATAATAGAAAAACCTTATATTATTATATATGGACATGTAAATATAAAGATACCTATTAGCATTGAGTACCAAGGTGGGGGTTCTTTTGCTGCAACATTTAGTTATGGTTATATTCTATTTTATGTATTTTACCAATAAACTTTATACTGTTTTAGGCCAGGGCTCCACGTGGCATGGAAAAACTGCAGCGAATCCCATCCACACTGTGCGGGAAAATATGCAGTGCAGACACGCGGTGATTTACAAAACCGTTGTGAACTTTCTATGCAAATCGCTATGGGAAGAACCGCGATACGTTGTCGCCACAGCGTGGGGCCTTAGCCTTATACTTCTTTTTTTAATCTGACTCTCTGTCAGTATAGTATAATATAGTATAGTTTGGGGCCGGAAAACCCCTTTAATGCAAAGAAAAAAGAAAAGCATTGACCTCATCTACTAATAACCACATGAAGTTGGATCGGTGGCCATAAAATGCATCAGATCTGTCCCAGTGACTGATAATAAATGATAACTCTGCTATATCTCCGCACTGTCTAGTCTATGTTTATACCTCCTACTAGTTGTCTTACTGTGAAGATTTTCAGACAACCTTTTAATGCAATTGCCGCAACCCAGATAGAGGAGACCGGAGGATGGGAGTAGTAGTGGCGGATGATGTGCCACCTAGCAGGCCGAGCACACTCACCAATCACTCCAGTCCCGCTCTTGGGCAGGACAAAGTCGAGGGGGGTCCTGCAGCACTACCGGATGGTGGTGGTAGTAGTTCTTTCCCCCGGGGCACTTCCAGTTGGATGTGATGTAGATCGGAAGGGCCCCGATGGTGATGCAGGCACGACTCAGGAGTGCACAAGAAACAGCCTTTATTTGGCAACAGGAACAAAGGTAACGGCAGCTTCCAAATGGGGGTAGTAGTCCTACAGTGTCCAACCCCAGCCTTGGTTCTAGGAGGGCGCCCCGGGATGATACAGGCTCTGCAGTATAGGTCTCCACTTCTCCTCCTCTCGTGCCTCTCCCAGAGATGGATGATAGGGAGAGTGGTGGTACAGGGAGGCCTGATTACTAGGCCCGACGTGATCCTCCTGTCAGGGTCCTCTTTGTTCCTCCTGGCACGGCACCGGAAAGATCCACAATAATGGACAGCCGAAAAAGTACTCCTGGCTGTCTCTGGGGCCGATTATAATCCTCCTGGAGGCTGTGATGGCTGACCGTTGGCTTAAGTCCAGCTTGTGGGGGCAGGAACACTCTGCACACCCTCACTGCTCCACTGCTTACCCTAAACTGACTAAACCTGTACTTAGGCCAATGGTTACCGTGGAGACGGAGTCTCCAACAACCCCGCCCAGTGGCCTGTGATAGGCCAGGGCTAAACCAAGGCTAGACCTGAACACTGCAGGGGAGAAACAGGGAAAAGCTGCAACAACACATTTAACATAGAACGGGGCGTACCAACACAAAACCCACAGGCACACAAACAAACAAATTAAAGCAGCAGCCTCTGCTGAGACTTGTTGAGCAAGTCAGAAAATTGTACCTCAAACTAGATGTGCCAAATTGATGTACCAAAATGTGTCACATTATGTCGTGTCAAGTCATAACGGCCATAGTAAATCTGCCCCTCTGTCTGTACTGAGAGATATCACTGCTTGTATTACACAGATGAAGCCATAAATCCTGGAGAAATATAGACGTCATCCACAACTTTACTATATAGTCCATCACATCTTGTATATAATAAAAATAATAATAATATTAATATAATACATTTTATTTCTATAGCGCCAACATATTCCGCAGCACTGTACAATTTGTAGGGTTCAAGTACCGACAAAAAAGATACATTACAAAGAAATATTCCATTCACACACTGGGACTGAGGGCCCTGCTCACAAGAGCTTACAATCTATGAGGTAGAGGGGGTGACACAAGAGCTTACAATCTATGAGGTAGAGCGAGGTGACACAAGAGGTAGCAGGAGCGGCAACAGACGTAACATTGCTTGTACAATGGTCAGACAATTTTGTAATAGAGGTTACTGTCATTATACATATATAAGCTGTATGAGCCGTCACCAGTCGTGTCCTTTAACGTGCAGATGGTGTCTGGACATATAAAGCTAGTCTGATACGGCATCATATCCTGTGAGGTAATGTTGAAGCATCAACAGAGGAGGGTATGTTTTAGGGATTCTAACTACGGAGGGATTTACATTAGGAGTTGTGATAGGCCTGTCTGAAAAGATATGTCTTTAGTTTATGCTTGAAGATGTGGAAATTGGGGATTAATCTAATAGTCGGGGTTAGAGCATTCCAGAGAAGTGGTGCAACTCGGGAGAAGTCTTGTATACGAGCGTGGGAGGTTCTGAAAATAGAGGATGTTAGTCTTAGGTCATTGAGTGAACGGAGAGTACGGGTTGGGCGATAGACAGAGATGAGGGAGGAAATGTAGGGAGGTGCAGCATTATGGAGAGCCTTGTGAATGAGGGCGATAAGTTTATATTGTATTCTGTATTGAATAGGCAGCCAATGTAGTGACCGGCACAGACCGGAGGCATCGCTGTAGAGTCTATACTGATAGATGAGCATTCAGAATAGATTGTAGAGGGGAGAGCTTAGTAAGGGGAAGACCGATTAGTAAGGAGTTACAGTAGTCATACTGTAACCTATAATACATATATAACAGCGTAAGATAAAAAAAAAAAAAAAAAAAAAAAAAAAAAAGAGAAAAAAAAACCACACCCCACCAACCAAAAAAAAAAAAAAAAAAAAAAAAAAAAAAAAAAACACCCCCCAACACCCCCCCCCCCCCCCCCCCCCCCCCCCCCACAAAAAAACACAAACAACAAAAAAAAAAAAAAAAAAAAAAACCCCCCCCCCCCCCCCCCCCCCCCCCCCCCCACAAAGAAACATTCCCCCCCCCCCCCCCCCCCCCCCCCCCCCCCCCCCCCCCCCCCCCCCCCCTCCCCACAAACAAAAAACAACACACAACCCAAACCACACCACAAAAAAAAAAAAAAAAATTAAAAAACCCACCCCCCCCCCCCCCCCCCCCACCCCCCCAAAAAACAAAAAAAAAAAAAAAAACCCAACACCCCCCGCGCCGGCCCCCCCCCCCCCCCCCCCCCCCCCCCCCCCCCCTAAATAAAAAAAAAAAAGGAAAGGGAAAAAGACAATTCTTCTCCCCCCCCCCCCCCCCCCCCCCCCCCCCCCACAGGGGGTTTTCCCCCCCCCCCCCCCCCCCTCCCCCCCCCCCCCCCCCCCCCCCCCCCTCCCCCGCTCTGATGAAGGGCCCCCACCCCGGAACCGCGCCGAACGCGGATAAGTGAAATTGTTTTTTGTCTTGTCCCCGGGCTTGGTTTAATTCACTGACATGTATCTGTGATACTGTTTGTCTTTGTAGTTTGTCCCTTCTCTCTCTCTGTATCCTTAGTTGTGATGCTGTAGCTCCTCCTCTCTCTCTCTCTCAGTTTAGTTTCACTTCTTTGTAAGCAACATGTCTGCTCAGCTCCTGGTATTTCATCATTTTTCACCTACTGCTGTATGAGGTTTTACAAGATTTACCTGGATTAAAGCATCTGGAATCTTATCTACGCCTCCTCAGTTGAGTTGAACACTATCTGATAAATATCTTGGTGTAAATTGCTGGTTAGCATAGAGACTACAGGACACTCTCACAACCTCACACTTGCAGCCAAGCTATTGAGTCAGAACAGTGAAAAATGATGCATAAAGACTGCCAGATACGGCTGTAAGACAGTTCACCAACTTCTGACATACAGTCAGTCACAGCAAGTTACCTTAAGCCAGAAGGAATCAGCATTGTGTAAGTTGCATCTGCAGCTCAGACTCCCTCAGCATAAGAAGATTCTAGCAAGCAGCCATCTTACTCCAGCAAAGTTATATTTATCCTGTTTGAGTTGCATCATGGCTGAAGGGCACCCTGAAGCACAAGGTAGCATGGACCTCAGTCTGCAGCCCAGTGAGAAGGCTAGACACTCAATTAAACAGGTTAGAGACAATCTAGAAGGTTTAAAGCATGAACTTTCCTGTGAACTCTCAAAATGGTGGCAGAAAATACAGACTAAGATGTCTGCCATGTGCTTGCCTGCATACCATGTATCACCACTAGAGGGAGCTCTGCGACAGCTTTGTGCTATGCATGGACATTATAAAATGAAAGCTGAGGAGTATGAAAGCATATTGAGGAAACTTCATACAGACGATTCTTTAGCTGAATTGCAAAGCTTCCAGCATCTCAATTCAGAACGAGAAAGCTTAGTACATGAAACTAAGTTAAGGACAGAGGCAAGAATTGCGCAACTGCAGGAAATGGCATCCCATGTTTCTGAGTCTACCAAGCGTTCAAAGCGTACATCTAAGTCACGTTCCTCAAAATCTTCCACACTCAGTGAGCAACTTATAAAAGCACGTGCAGAGGCGGAAGCTACTAAGATACAGGCAGCCTTTGCACAACAGAAAGCAGAAATGGAAGCTAAGGTAGCTCAACAGAAAGCAGTGATGGAAGCTAAGGTAGCTCAACAGAAAGCAGTGATGGAAGCTAAGGCAGCTCAACAGAAAGCAGAAATGGAAGCTAATGCAGCAGCAATGGAAGCTAATGCAGCTCAAAAAAGGGCAGAACTAGAAGCTCTAGAGAAACAGTATGAGCACGCTGCAGCCATGGCAAGGTTAAGCATTTTAGAACAGGCCATCAGTGGAAGTGAAAGTGACAGCACCAGTTTGTGTGATGTGGAAGCGCACAAGAGACTATGTACTAAGCCAAAGCAGTGAATCCCTATTCGCCACAAATGTTCCTGTCAGGGACGACATTTCTCCAGTGCAACAGGGCACAGTATCTTCTGAAGCACACCGCATTCAAGGTCAGTACAATGCCCTGCCTGTCCAGCATCCAGTTTCTTCTTCCTTCATGGATTCCCAAAGCCTTGCACCTCAGCAAATGCAATATACTGATACTCAGGTAAACACCAATGTGACACCATACCACCAGACTGCAAACAACCGTCCAGTCTCACATCCATATGTGGCTAAACCTATGGACTTTAAGCTAGCTCCTAGGCTGAATGCCTACGCAGCCCCTACACTACCTACCTCTGTTAACCAGAACCCCACTAACAACGTAATCACCGCTACTCAGCCAGCAACTCAATATTTAAAGTCAGAGAGAACAGACATGTCAGAGTTTGCAGGGTACATGGTTCGCCATGAGCTTACTAAGACTGGACTCACAAGGTTCGATGACCAACCTGAGAACTACAGAGGCTGGAAATGTGCCTTCAAAACTGCAATTAGTGACCTTGGCATTACTGCAGCTGAAGAATTAGATTTGCTTATCCGGTGACTTGGCCCACAGTCCACAGAACGTGCTAAAAGACTCAGATCCGTCCACATTTACAACCCCATAGCAGGCCTTACCGCTGCTTGGGAAAGACTGGAGAAAACCTATGGCAGTCCTGAAGCAATAGAGAATGCTCTGTTCAAACGGTTGCAAGGGTTTCCAAAGATATCTGGTAAGGATCATCAGAAATTTCAAGAACTTAGTGACCTACTCATGGAGCTCCTACTGGCTAAGGCGGACACTCTCCTACCGGGCCTCAGTTACCTGGACACTGCTCGTGGGGTAAACCCGATAGTCACCAAGTTGCCATATAATATTCAAGAAAGGTGGACCACAGTTGGGTCAAGATACAAAAATGAGAATAGAGTCTCCTTTCCTCCATTTTCCTACTTCTGTGAGTTTATCAAGAACATTGCAGAATCCAAGAATGACCCAAGCTTTTCCTATGGGGATCCCAGTGTTCCTGGTTCACCTCCTATTAAGTATGACAGCTCACATTCTAACTACAGAAACCGCAGAGGCCCAGTTTCGGTGAAAAAGACTGATATTCTTCCTATACCTACATCAGCACCAGAAGAAAGCAGTTGCAACAGCAACCAAGACGAAAAGGTAGAAAATCCTAACTATCTGTGTCCTATTCACAAGAAGCCTCATCCCCTCAAGAAGTGTATTGGCTTCAGGAGGAAACCAATCCAGGAACGTAGAGAGCTTCTTAAGAAACTAGGGATATGTTTCAAATGTTGTGCCTCTACTGAACATGTTGCTAGAGACTGTAAAATTGCTATTAAGTGTATAGAGTGTGGCAGTGAGAACCATGTACAAGCTCTTCATCCATCCCAGCCTACTGCCACACCACCTAGAGGTTCCCCTTCCCCAACTAAGCATGGCGGGGAGAACACAGATCAAGCAGCAAATACTACCACAGTATCTTCCTCATGTACAGAAGTCTGCGGAGAAGACCTTTGTGACAAGTCCTGTGCAAGGATATGCCTAGTCAATATATACCCCAAGGGCCAACCAGAAAGGGCTCTGAGGGTGTACGCCATTTTGGACGACCAGAGCAACCACTCACTTGCAAGGTCAGAACTCTTTGATCTGTTTAACTTAAAGGGTGATACTTATCCATATACCTTGGGTACTTGTAGTGGCATATCAGAGGTTTCTGGAAGAAGGGCCAGCGGTCTCGTAATAGCTTCTCTCAAGGGCAATTTGGAGATACCTTTGCCCACACTTGTTGAGTGCAACCAGATACCATCAAACAGAGAAGAGATACCCACACCAGAGGCGGCTTTCCAGCACCCTCATCTAAGGGCTATAGCCAGTGAAATACCATCCCTTGACAAAAATGCAGACATTCTAGTTCTGCTAGGTAGAGACATTCTCAGACTGCACAAAATACGCCAGCAAATTAATGGACCACATGATGCACCATTTGCCCAGCGCCTCGATCTAGGATGGGTAATCATTGGCAACGTCTGCATAGGTAGGATGAAAAGGACCACCAATATTTCTTCATTTAAGACGCATATGTTACCAAATGGTCGCAGCACTTGTTTTCAGCCATGTCCACATCACTACCAAGTGAAAGAGAAGATAAGCAACAGTAAGTGACTGCATAATCACCGAGACAACGTGAATACTTTCCTGCCTGGGGACGACACCCTTGGATTAACAGTGTTCAATACAACAAGTGATGACAACAAGCTGGCACCGGCTATAGCTGATAAAGAATTTCTCAAACTTATGGACAAGGAATTCATTCAAGATGATTCCAACAGCTGGGTAGCACCCTTACCTTTCCGCTCCCCGAGATCAAAACTACCAAACAATCTGAAGCAAGCAGTTTCTAGATTTTCCTCTTTAAAACGTACCCTCAAGAGGAAACCAGAGATGGAGAAACACTTTGTAGGTTTCATGCAGAAGGTATTTGAGAGAGATCATGCAGAACCTGCACCTCCACTAAAGGAAGGAGAAGAATGCTGGTACCTTCCATCATTTGGCGTGTATCACCCTCGCAAACCTGACCAAATCAGGGTCGTGTTCGATTCTAGTGCTCAGTATGAAGGCGTCTCTCTCAACAACCTGCTCCTCACTGGTCTTAACCTAAACAACAGCCTCATAGGAGTCTTAATCCGTTTCAGACAGGAACCAGTTGCAGTGATGGCCGACATCCAACAGATGTTTCATTGCTTCATTGTTAAGGATGATGACAGAAACTATCTCAGGTTCCTATGGCATAAGGACAATGATGTCAACAATGAAGTCATAGATTACCGGATGAAGGTACATGTCTTTGGCAATAGCCCATCTCCTGCAGTAGCGATCTATGGACTGAGAAGGACCGCCCAAGAAGGTGAGAAAGAGTATGGCTCTGATGCTCGTCAGTTTGTTGAGAGGAACTTCTATGTTGATGATGGTCTTAAATCCTTACCTGCAAGTGAAGAAGTGATCGATCTCCTCTCTAGAACACAGGAAATGCTGTCTGTAGCTAACCTCAGACTTCACAAGATCATCTCCAACAATATGGAGGTAATGAAGGCATTTCCCTCTGATGATCATGCAATCAACTTGAAGGATCTTGATCTCAGTTCTGATGCTCCTCCTATGCAACGCAGCCTAGGATTGCTATGGAACACTGAACAAGACACATTCACATTCCAAGTGTCTTCTTGTGACAAACCTTTCACCAAACAAGGAGTTTTATCTGTTGTGAACAGCATTTATGATCCTCTTGGTTTCATTGCTCCCATCACCATTCAAGGCAAGCTACTACTAAGACAGCTTACCACTGAGAACATGGACTGGAACACTCCACTGCCTGCTGAGAAACAACTGAGGTCTGACTGTGGCACTAACTTCGTTGGAGCCTGCAAAGAACTGCAGTTAGACAACTTCTTATCCAACAATGGGTGCACTTGGACGTTTAACCCTCCACATTCATCCCATATGGGAGGTTCCTGGGAACGTATGATTGGGATCACACGCAGAATCCTTGACTCTATGTTGATGGACCACAAGTCGACACTGCTTACCCATGAGACGTTAATAACCTTTCTTGCTGAAGTGTCTGCGATAATCAATGCAAGGCCACTTGTCCCAGTATCTTCAGACCCTGAATCTCCAATTATCTTAACCCCAGCAACGCTTCTTACTCAGAAAATTGGTACTGCTGCTACCTCTCCACGTACCTTAGATCGCAGTGACATTTACAGACGCCAATGGAAACAAGTTCAACACCTGTCCAATGTGTTCTGGCACCGCTGGAAAACAGAGTACCTCCACATGCTACAGAGCCGTCACAAATGGCAGACCTCAAAACCTAATCTCCAGGTGGGTGACCTCGTCCTTCTAAGGGATAAAGAAGTCCATCGGAATGAATGGCCTATGGGTCTCATCACTAAAGTTGTCCCTAGTGATTATGGGAAGACTCGGAAAGTGGAGGTCAAGGTAACCAAGGGAGGCTCAGTGCGAGTTTTCTTCCGCCCAATTAATGAACTGGTGCTTCTTCTTCCAAGAGGAGACGTCACATAAAAGAAGATAAGGACACCATTCACAGCTCATGGCGGGGAGCTTCCTTCCATGAACTAAAACCGTGTTCTTGTGGATTACAGTGTGGGTCGGTGGAGGTGTTGGCAAATTGCGGCTTCCCGACCTGAAGATTGGTTTATTTGGACTAACTGTTGATTATTGTTTGTTGTGCATGTTTCTTTTTTGTTTTTCAGGTTTGAAGAGGACTTTATGGACATCTCAGGACATTTAATGTTTGTTTTCATTGAAATCTAAAGATTTCAGGCGGGGAGTGTCATGTCCCAGGACTTGGTTTAATTCACTGACATGTATCTGTGATACTGTTTGTCTTTGTAGTTTGTCCCCTCTCTCTCTCTGTATCCTTAGTTGTGATGCTGTAGCTCCTCCTCTCTCCTCCTCAGTTTAGTTTCACTTCTTTGTAAGCAACATGTCTGCTCAGCTCCTGGTATTTCATCATTTTTCACCTACTGCTGTGTGAGGTTCTACAAGATTTACTTGGATTAAAGCATCTGGAATCTTATCTACGCCTCCTCAGTTGAGTTGAACACTATCTGATAGATATCTTGGTGTAAATTGCTGGTTAGCATAGAGACTACAGGACACTCTCACAACCTCACACTTGCAGCCAAGCTATTTAGTCAGAACATTGAGCATTTTGAGAAGTTTCATAGAGTAATGGCCTCTGCGGCTGTAAAACATGAGACAGTCGCCTTTATCATTGCCCGCAAAGTGAAGGAGGCTTAGACCATGGGAGCTCCATAGCCATGGATGTATTTCTGTGCAGGCTATAGGCTATTACTTGCTGCTTCTGCTATTAGCTATGATTCAGTATACACTCATTGACCATGAAGAATCTGCCCCATCCAAGAAATATTACACAACTGGTTAATTTCACAAGCAGGGACTTCATACCAAGAACAATTTTTTCATTCCAACCAGAGGAGCTCCAAGAAACTTACCAAAGCCGTCCATACAGGTTAGATTTTGGACAGCTATGACATGATCATTCGTACAAATTATCCCACCAATAAAAAAAAAGGGTAGTTGTTATCTAAATGATTCAAATTGACCTATACGCATAAAAAAGTGGTTACCTAAGGAAACCCATGGACCTCATAGACTATAATGGGGTCCGTGTGGCTTCCGCTCGGTTTCCGCACGAAACATGCGGAGAGAAAAGTGCTGCTTATGGGGTCTGCAGGTTTCCCAGGTAATCGCTTTTTTATGCGTATAGGTTTCCGTTCGGGGGGGGTCCACTTGGTGACCCCCAGAATGGATACACAAACGCAGATGTGAACAGGGCCTAAAGTCTAACATGTATGAGCAGCTATAGGATCAGGTACTTCATTATATGTGTAGCAATAGCAATAGCCTGAGAATGTTTCTATTGGTGCTTTAGATTCTTTCTGAATTTAAAGACAACCTGTGACCATGAGAATACAGCACAGGCTGCAGATAGCATGTTATAGAGCAGGCGGAGCAGAGCACATTGATATATAGTTTTATGGGAAAATATTCAGTATAATTTGTCATTTCTTTAACAAAACCATTGACGGACTGCAATTCACAACATGGCTGCTGGATGATCGCACCTAGACACATATAGTATAGATAGCATATCACTTTATAATATTATATTGCTACAGCATCTGTATTTTACAGCTTAGTCTTACATTGTGGAGTTCAGGTAACTTACAATCTTCAGAAGCTTTTATAATGGTTCTGAATAATTTATATTTAGACTGTAATAAGATTATTGACTATTATTAGCCATATATATACATTAATATACTGTATAGCATTGTGTATTTATAGCACTGATAAAGAAAATAATCATTATTGTCATTACTAATAGTGAATTGCTATTATATTGTAATCCCATGGTATATATGCATACCTGCCAACTTTCAAAGGATAGAAAGAGGGACAAAATATGAGGCGTGCGGTGGCAAATTTAGCCCCACCCACTTCTATGTTGACTCCTCCCATTCTCATCTATTTTTCCATGTGCCCCCACACAGTATAATGCTCTTACAGTCACCCTAACATTATTTGCCCCACATTATAATGTTCACCTCCAATTGCCCAGCAGTATTAAGTCCCTCTCCTCGTGCCCCAGTTTAAACTGGCGGAAACTAAAGTGGGACATTAAGTTGGGGCAGCTTTAGGGTAACATTAAATAATGGGGGTAGTTAGAGGGGGAAGTTAAACTGGGGGAAACTAGAGGACGACATGTCCCCCCTCCAGCTATCCCCCACGGTTTAATTCCCCCCTTCATCTGCCCCAGTTTATTGTCCCCCTTCATCTGCCCCCAATTTAATATCTGCCTTCAGTTTAACTGCCCCCGACATCTGCCCCAGTTCTCCCCTCTTGCTCACACATGCTCTCTTCTCTCCTTTTCTCCGATCACTCTCTGTTCCCAGCAGCTTCCTCTGTGTAACATCACAGTGTGTCCCGCAGTATCCAGAATAGCTCCACCCACACAAGAGTCTGATGACATGGTCATGACGTCATCAAAGGTCCTTTCGCCCACAAGGATGCAGCATCTACCATTTAGCCTTTACCCGACCCTAATAAAGTTTGTTAACAGAAAAACACTTCAGGGGCATAGCAGGACAAACTGTAAGCTATGCGGGACCGTGGGACAGCAGTGTGAAATCGGGACTGTCCCCCAGATGCAGGATGGTTGGGAGCTATGTATATGTATACTGCTAATTCCTTTATTACTGACATTTTTACATGTGGCCTTGTGATGTGAACAAGAATGTTCACCTATGATCTAGTTACTTGGATCCTAGCGAGTCCAAAAACATTGTTTTAGATAGATGAGTAAAAACAGTAGATAAGAAGGAGACAGCTCTGATGTTTAGGCCACATAATGTTCTTTAGAGTTAACCTTAAGTTAACCAGAAGTCACATGTATACTTATGCTAATTCTCCTATGAAGAGTGACGTGGACTGTAAGGGGATTTTCTGATGGCTGGTTGCCAGACATTTGGCTTAAGAACCTCTGTTTTGGGACATATGTCAGACTTCTCTGCCCTATCAGAGGTCTCTGTAGCTATGTATTTTTGTTCGTTTATTGTCTTGTTTATTATCTCTATCTATAATACTATTTTTGCTGTAATTTCACTTCTAAATAAGCTTTCATCTGCTTTATCCACCTGAGAGATGGTTTATCTCTTGGTTTTGTGTAAAAGTTTTCGCAACAGTACAAATGTTCAAATAATATCCCCCTTTTCTGAACAGTAGGGGGCTTACTAGGTTCTAAAGCAAATAGATTTTTAAAAATATCTTTTTGAAAAACTTGTGATAATCGTCTCTTCATCAGGAGTTTTCTTTGACAACTCAGAAGAAGGAGATTCCAAAAGATCTCAGATAAAATACATTGAATCTAGTAATACATCTGGGCTATAATCCTGGATATTGTCACTTACTATAACATAACATCATTCATTATATAAGGTAACATTTGCTGCAGTGTATTTAATACATAAATAGTCCAGACATAATGAAATTAGCAAATTGTGAACAAGTCAAAGTGTAATCTATATCTGATGTACAAGCAATGACATATATTTATTAACCCCTACAGTGCCATACGACACATTGTGGTTACTACAATCTTGCTGTGTCCACAATGTCAGTACAGTATATTACACAATGTACAGCAGTTGTGCCCCTATGATCCCTATTGGAGGGGGCTATGACTGACAGACACCCTCAAGCAGTAATTACCAGGTTTGGAGTAACCTTTGATCCTGGCTGGTAAATTTCTTTGTGACATGGTCTATGTTCTATGGTAACTAAAACCTACAGGAATGAAACATATTTGTGGAAAATGTCAGCCTTTGACAGTAACTCTTACAAGAAGAAAAAATCATTCTCACCATTATGTCTTTATTATACAATATAGCATCCCTATCTACAAGGAGAAGTGTTACATGTACAATATTGTCCTCTCCCCACCATGTATAATGATTCAGCACTGGACAGCTCCAATGACTGGATATCACATCATACAGAGCTGGATATAGACATTAGAAATCTGTCACTCCCAATTCCCTTATTTTACTCCACCAGCAGACATCAGGAGTCTGACACTAATAATGAACATTTTGGACATCATGAGAAATCCAACAATTCAGATTATCCCAAGAACATCATTTAACCAGAGAAGCATGGTGGAGGCGGAAATACTGTATTATAATATAAACCTCTTCTCAAGTTTCACCCACATTACCCTTATGTCTGACTTATGTCTGTGCATTCACCAGGTAGGTAAGAACAGAAAATGAGGAAGGAGGTTTTTGTGCGGCTCTGTATCACTGTGTGAAAGGGAGAGAATAACCCTGCTGACAGTAATAATCTGCTACATCGTCTTCTGTCACTGGTCGGATTGTAAGCGTGTATGAAGTTCCAGTTCCAGATCCAGATCCAGTGAACCTCTCTGGGATTCCAGATTGTAGAATTTTGCCTTCGTAGATGAGAAGTTTTGGAGGCTGCCCAGGTTTCTGTTGGTACCAGTGCAAATAGTCCTTGGAATCATCTTCCCAAAAGACACTTTGACTGCATGTACATGAGATGGTGGCTGTATATAAGATGGTGGCTGTATCTCCTGGTGAAACCGACATATAATCTGGAGTCTGAGTCACCACAATCTCTCCGCAGGAAACTTGGAGCAGAAAGAGAAGAGATAATGGTGAGAATCATTGCTAGAAATGACATGTGATCATTCTCCTCTTACTACATGTATACAGTCATGTCCTATTTCTTCTCATCTATCCCACATAGTAGAAACCTCACTGGACATTACCTTGTATGTAAAGATACAGCACACAGAGCAGATATCTCAGGGAAACCATCTTCATTGTTCTGGACGCTCACAGACACAGATCATTGGTTTCATGTCTTATTTATATCACATGAAATCTCCAGGGAATAGTCTGAGAGATGATGTAACACAGGAAATATGGAAATCCTCCAGATGTTACCAGGTACATACAGCAGACATGGGATCAGACAATATAAATGGCCAATATCAATGTATACAATTGGTAACCTGTATTCTGTGACTTCTTGTACAGGATAGTAATGTAAATATTAGATAATGGATCTCCACATGACCAATGTATTAGATTTGTCTCTTTTCCTCCTATTATAAGGCAGGTTTCCTTCAGTCACAGCAGAGATGTCAGACAATGCTCTTCCTTATAAATTCTCTTTTACTGTCATGAAATCTTTGATGGAAATATTTGTAAAACTCATGAAAAACAATAATTTATTTGTATAAAGATGATTTATTGTAAAAGTAAATAAATAAAGGCGACCGCCCTGTAGAAATGTAATAAAGGTCCTTTAGTATATGATGATAATATTTTAGCTGCTACTTTCACAAGATTTGGTGACTAGAAGTTTGAGGCCAAAACTAGGTCTTAATAATGGAAAAGAATCAGTAATTTTACTGCTGTAATGAGGATTGTAGGAAAATTCTCCATTGAATTTTGGGGCATTGTCCCTTTGATCCACATCTCCAGCACTTGTCAGAGATATCAGGGTTCACCATATGGAGCCAAGAGTCTTATACAATCTAGACATAACCTTATAAGAGTTCTCCCTGATCCTAATACATCTGTGCATTTTCCAATATGGCTGTGCAGTCAGTGTCAGCGAGTGTCATATGCAGATTCTGTTCCTATTTGGTTAGATAAGTAGGTTTGTCCTCTGTATCTAGTGTGAGAAAATGTTCATATATAGAAATGAGTGAATCGAAGCTGCAGAAGTGGAATTCGATCCGAATTTCAGGAAATCTTTGATTTGTCACAATTCCGGATTCCCTCACACTTCGATTCATCGAATCGCATTTTTTTATAAAATGGCTGCCGCACATGTTAAGACAAGGGGGAAGGGACTCTTGGAACACGGGATTACCCACAATGCCAAGCGTGCAGCTAATCAGCAGCCAGCCAGCCCTGTGATGTCACAGCCCTATAAAAACCCTCGGCCATTTTAGGTACAGTCATTTCACATCGCTCTTACTGTAGGGACAGACGTCGGCAGGAGCTAGGGAAAGACAGAAAACAGAAGTTCAGGGAAAGAGGCTGAGCCTTAGAACTGTAGGGAAAGGATAGGGAGGAATTCAGTTTAGAATTTGGGGTGGTTGCAGGGTCATTTACAGCAAGAATTTGCAGCATAATTCACATTACAGCACTCACTGCCGTTATACTACTGCTCATTACTCATATCTGTGTCTTCAAGCTGGAACACAACAAGCCTTTTGTAGTGCAATACAGCAAAAAACTGTGAATTATCATAAACTAATATCTGCACATATCTGTAAAAAACACCTTTTTAAAGGCGTTTATTATAAGGGGCTTATTCACTGTTCTTCCAAGGCATAACATTACATTTGTCAGTAGTATTGTGCCAAAGAAAACTGAATTATCATCCAATAATATCTGCACGTATCTGTAAAAAACACCTTTTTAAAGGCATTTATTATAAGGGGCTTATTCACTGTACTTCCACAGCATAACATTAGTCAGTACTATTAGGCCAAAGAAAACTGAATTATCATCCAAAAATATCTGCACTTATCTGTAATAAACGCCTTTGACGTGGGGAAAGACATAACAACGATATTCGCCATTTTGTTTCCAGTATAAAGTTGCTAGCCATTTATCAAAACAGTATTGTCAGTAATAATTCAATAATTCTTAGCAGTTATTATCACTTATTTAAAGGTGTTTATTAGTGTGTAAACAAACCATATTTGCCATTTTGTTACCATTATAAAGTTGCAGGCCATTTATCAATACAGTATTGTCAATAATAATTCTGAGTCACAAATCTCTGCCTTTATCATGCTTTTTTTTATTGATGTTCATTAGTGGGAAAAGAAATAAGGGGCATATTTACCGTTCTCTTGAAAGTAGAAAATAACAGGCCTTTTTGTCCTTTGCAATTACGTTTTTTCATCGAACAATATGTCAGACAGAGAAGCGAGAGGCCATGCACTGGGGAGCGCCTCAGGCCTAAATGTTTCTGACACAGGCACAGGTTGCAGCAGAGTCAGGGGGCGTGGCAGCAGGTATCAGTTACAGAGGCCTGAGCTCCCAGTGTCAAGTAGCGGTCGTGTCTTGACCAATAACCCAACGGTTGTAGACTGGTTGACTTGGTCATCCAATTCATCCCAAGTCACATCAGACACCAACAGCCAAGAGTCGGTGGGTTCATCAGACACAACCCTTAGTTGGCATGGCCCGGCAGCAAGCCCTGTGCCCTCACCTGTCCTCAACCTGCCTCTGTCCTTTTCTGTTCCCTCAGCTAGAGAACTACTCTATGCTGTGGGCTCCGATACACTGTACAGTGAGGAGGAGGTACTAGAGGACAGTCAGCAGCTACTGCTCAGCCAAGATCTGGAGGAGACATCCGTTGCTTCCTCCGGTAGGCGGGCAAGTAGTGATGAGGAGAGTGGCGTGTGAGCTGGTGTTGAGGAGGACATCAGTGACCTGCAGACAGTAGTGGATGATGATGTAGCCGATCCTATTTGGGAGCCGGGTGATGAAGAGGCTTCATCGTCATCAGGAGAAGAGGGATTCAGCTTGCGCATGAGGCAGCGTGGGAGTCAGCAGGGTGGCATCAGTGGGAGGTCGGGAGCTAAATGTGCCCAGGGTAGACCACCCCCCTTTGCAGCAGCCTACCTGCCCGGAAAGCAGTGGAGCAAGGGTTCACGGAGGCAGTGGCGGTAACAGTCAGTTACTGGGGGAGTGTTGGGGGTAAAATCACCTACTCGGCGGTGTGGCAGTTTTTTGTTAAGCCGCCAGGGGAGGTGAAAATGGCCATATGTTCAATCTGCGGGCAGAAGGTGAAGCGTGGCCAGGGTGTCAATTTTGTGTCACTGTATGGCCTCCTCACTCTGCCACTGGGTCACTGTATGGCCTCCTAAGGCTGTTGCTACCTCCACATTATATATCCTTGCCAATCTATGGCCTACTCACACTGCTGCCACCTCCGCACTCTGCCACTGGAAAAACTAATTTTTTAAAAATAAAAAAGCACTATAAACAAGCACTACCCTAATATAAAAATTATAATTTATTAAAAAATAATACCAGTAAAAATGAGGCAACGCGTTTCGGCAGTGAACAACTGCCTTTTTCAAGCCTATGTACATTCTATGAATCTTATGAATATACTGTATACAATCTATGATATAATTTTTATATTATGGTTGCACTTGTTTATAGTCCTTTTTTATTTTTAAAAAAAATTGTTTTTCCTTTATGGTTTTTTGGATTCAAATTACCAAGGACTTGAGCTGCAGCCGTTTCCTATCATGGGGGAAGATTAACTTGGTGCAACAGATGACGTTTTTGAGATATACACTATTCATTATCCTGAATAGGTGAGATCTCTCTTGCCCCATGTGTTATTCATTCACCACCTATACAGACTTCACTAGGGAGCGCCCCTCCCTTTCTTTCTTGTGTTATGGTGCGGTAGTGATTTCACAGACTGGAGGAACTCTTTAGTTCACTTTTTTGGGTTAAAGGCTGCTCTATATCTAGTGACCTGCATATCTGAATTGCTCCAACATTATTAGACTGAATTGTGAACCATTTTGTTCCATTTCAACCAAGTGGACTATACGTGCAATATGATGGACTTTTTGAAAGATTGCAACCTCACAAGGGATTAATTGATTAATTAATTGATAAGATATTCCACTTGCTCTGGGAGTGTAAGTAATGACATAATTTTACAACAAGATCAATTTAAATTAATGACTGAGTCTTTTTTGAAACTAGAAGATCTCCTTAAAAAAGAAATTCAACATAATGTCAATGCCTTGTTTTTACAAATGTATATTAGAGAAAAAGTCTCTCCAAGAGGTTTGAGAATAACTTTTGAATCCTCTTTCAAAGATGATTCAGAATTTACTAAGGATTGGGAAAGCTATTTAGAATTATGATGTGTAGGTTTAATGGAACAGTTAATTAAAAAAATAATGTCTTTAGCATCTAGTGCAATTTTCAATCAATTGAGTGTATGGATGTTTTAAATAAGTTTTTTGGTACTATGGAATATGATAAATTGAATACTTCTGTCTTTCAAAGACTAAATAAATTTGAGACAGATCTTATACATAAAAAAGCAGCCAAATTTAACTAAGATCGTGAGGACTACAATACTGGCAATATTAGATCTTGCCCAAAAAAACGTCTTCAATCTGAATTGGAACCTATTGTGGATACCATGGTCTCGGGTGTGTCTAGTGAACCAATTATCACAACTAAACTCTTGAGAAATAGAGACCGTTTATATTCTAACAAAAAAAAGGGGATTCTAGTGTTAATAGAAATACCTCTCAAAAAGAAAAAAACATGTTATTTAATGGTACCAGAGTAATTACTAACTCCAATTTAAGAAAGAATAAGGGTAATAATAGTAAAAAAAACGGTTGCTGTAATTACTGAAATTAATGAAAAGGGGATTGATACAATAAAGAGACTGTGAGTGTAGTAATATCCAAAGTATTTGAAAATAACACAAATACTGTTAATGAAACTTTTTCATGTTTATCTGAAAATATTGACACCACATTAAGTACTTCTATATTAACTACATGATGTTTCTATTACTGATGAATCTGATGACAGTGTTAATGATACAACACTTAGTACATATTTCTTTACTAGTCAAATCAAAAACGTTATCGTTTCGGGAACATGTCCCAATGAACTGTTAATAAATGTTTTTTTCTGAACAAAACCGGAGTGCCGTCACCAAATTTGGTATATGGTTTCACTTCACCAGTGAACGTGCACCCAGACTATTTTTGAGTTAAAAAGAGTCGAGCGCCGCCCGGTACCCCATTTCCTGCAAACTTAGATCATAATATCACTACAGAGATGAAAATGTTTACTGTACTTTTTCATAGTCCCCCCCCCCCGCCTATTTTATGGTTTGTTTCTAGTATTGCAGCTTTGTCATTATACCTTTTTTTTTTTTTTTTAGGTTAACCCTTTTATCGAAACATTTTCTTTTGGGCACAAATAGGTATCATATATAAGCTGCAGACCCTGGTGGCCCAGAGCCAAGTTTTGCTTCTGTGATTTTCTGTGTCCTTGAAGGCTGCTTGGCAATCAACAATGTTTTGTTATTCCCTGCAGAATGTCTACAGAGCACTACAAACAGAATACAGGAATACAATTCAAGCAGATAGCAGTTAATACCGACACCAAAATTACATATTAATATTTTTGTACAATTTTCATGCCAAAACCCCACCTTGTTCATTAATTCCAAACATTAGATCACAAACACACTTTGGACATGACATCTGATTACTTAACCCCTGAAGGCTAGTGATATCCACAAGACTCACAACCTGGGAGTCTGCACCTGGACATTATCGTCTGCACCCGGATGCACCCTCTGTTCCGGCTCACACAACCTGGGTGACCGTACAGGAAACCGTGTCTATAACCTGCTCACTTCTGTCCCGCCAGCATCCCCGGGCCTCAAGCAACCAACACAAAACAATAACCGGGTTACAGACAGTTGTTCTACGACAGGTTCTTATTCGAGCCATGGGCAATTATTACCTGTTTTTCTGGCCACAAGGCAGCCAACTAAGACATGGGGACTGACCAACAATGGAGACAGATGTTCGGGTAAGATAAATTATTTTCTTATCGTACTGTAGTGGAGTGCAGTCTCCATCTGCGTTGGTTACTCCCATTGCCTCCTGGTGCGGCTGTCCTCTGGTCCAAAAACCTGTGGCCCACCCAGGGACACCAACTGTTTTGGACTGGTATCTCAAGTAATACCACTATCAACTGTCTGTCCCATCCTGATTAGGTGAGTGTGTATATGCACGAGAAGAATCACTCTGAACACAAGTTCAGTGTAAAAAATATTTCCTTTAATTCTCTAGTTACAGTAGTTTATATAATCTTTAAGCAATACGTATAAAGAGTCAGCCCCCCTAACACAGAGGAGTATACTTTTGCACTTGTTGATTGGCTTCCTATCCTTCTTACATCCGAATGTCTGATAAGAGATGAGGGTGAGGTCCAGGATGTAGGCGCCATCTTGAAAAGCTACTATGCAGTTACTTATTGCAAAGCTATAAGAAATAGACATTTTATCCACAACAGTATCTTCCCCAAGTATCATATAATGTATAATGTATCATAAGACTTTCATTATTTATATACCTGTATTTCTTACAAAAAGGCAAATTACATATGAAGATAAGACCACGCCCCTCACAGATGATGTCACTTTTGTAAAAGCCATGGACACCTTGGTAAAACCCTATTGACCCTGATAAATGAATATGATATAACATTATGTACAAACTGAATCCACAACACAAATGTGAACAGAGCCCAAACCACTGAACACTCTGTTAGTTTTGTCCTTTTATTACCTATGAAATTTTATTATAGCAAATAAGAAAGGAGGTTTTTGTCTGGCTCTTTATCGCTGTATACAGTGCGGAAAAAAAAGTATTTAGTCAGCCACCAATTGTGCAAGTTCTCCCACTTAAAAAGATGAGGCCGGCCTGTAATTGTCATCATAGGTAGACCTCAACTATGAGAGACAAAATGAGAAAACAAATCCAGAAAATCACATTGTCTGATTTTTAAAGAATTTATTTGCAAATTATGGTGGAAAATAAGTATTTGGTCAATAACAAAAGTTCATCTCAATACTTTGTTATATATCCTTTGTTGGCAATGACAGAGGTCAAACGTTTTCTGTAGGTCTTCACAAGGTTGGCACACACTGTTGCTGGTATGTTGGCCCATTCCTCCATGCAGATCTCCTCTAGAGCAGTGATGTTTTGGGGCTGTCGCTGAGCAACACGGACTTTCAACTCCCTCCAAAGGTTTTCTATGGGGTTGAGATCTGGAGACTGGCTAGGCCACTCCAGGACCTTGAAATGCTTCTTACGAAGCCACTCCTTCGTTTCCCTGGCGGTGTGCTTGGGATCATTGTCATGCTGAAAAACCCAGCCACGTTTCATCTTCAATGCTCTTGCTGATGGAAGGAGGTTTGCACTCAAAATCTCATGATACATGGCCCCATTCATTCTTTCATGTACACGGATTGGTCATCCTGGTCCCTTTGCAGAGAAACAGCCCCAAAGCATGATGTTGCCCCCCCCCATGCTTCACAGTAGGTATGGTGTTCTTTGGATGCAACTCAGCATTCACTCTCCTCCAAACACGACGAGTTGTGTTTCTACCAAACAGTTCTACTTTGGTTTCATCTGACCATGTGACATTCTCCCAATACTCTTCTGGAACATCCAAATGCTCTCTAGCAAACTTCAGACGGGCCCGGATATGTACTGGCTTAAGCAGGGGGACACGTCTGGCACTGCAGGATCTGAGTCCCTGGCAGCGTAGTGTGTTACTGACGGTAGCCTTTGTTACGTTAGTCCCAGCTTTCTGCAGGTCAGTCACTAGGTCCCCCCGTGTGGTTCTGGGATTTTTGTTCACCGTTCTTGTGATCATTTTGACCCCACGGGGTGAGATCTTGCGTGGAGCCCCTGATGGAGGGAGATTATCAGTGGTCTTGTATGTCTTCCATTTTCTAATTATTTCTCCCACAGGTGATTTCTTCACACCAAGCTGCTTGCCTATTGCAGATTCAGTCTTCCCAGCCTGGTGCAGGTCTACCATTTTGTTTCTGGTGTCCTTCCACAGCTCTTTGGTCTTCACCATAGTGGAGTTTGGAGTGTGACTGTTTGAGGTTGTGGACAGGTGTCTTTTATACTGATAACAATGTCAGACAGGAGCCATTACTACAGGTAATGAGTGGAGGATAGAGGAGCCTCTTAAAGAAGAAGTTACAGGTCTCTGAGAGCCAGAAATCTTGCTTGTTTGTACGTGACCAAATACTTATTTTCCACCATAATTTGCAAATAAATTCTTTAAAAATCAGACAATGTGATTTCCTGGATTTGTTTTCTCATTTTGTCTCTCATAGTTGAGGTCTACCTATGATGACAATTACAGGCCGGCCTCATCTTTTTAAGTGGGAGAACTTGCACAATTGGTGGTTGACTAAATACTTTTTTTTCCCCACTGTATATAGAGGATATCTATAACCTGTATACAGTAATGATCTGCTGCATCGTCTTCTGTCACTGCTGAGATTGTTACTTTACAACTAGTATAAGAAGATCCATCAGTAACACCAGTGACCGGTCTGGGACTCCTGTATATCAGTATATTATATAGATAAGAAGCTTTAGCCATTGTGCTGATTTCTGTTTCTACCAATGTAAGACATTGTCTACACCTTCACTAGCTGTATATAAAATGGAAATAACAATGGAGGTTCCTACTGAATGACAGCAAGCAGAGATGTGGAAAGCCATGAGGAATTGGTGCAGAAATATAATGGAAAGTTCTAGATCTTATCATTATACACAGAAGATCCTGTAGGCTGGATTCACACATGCAGGTTTTTGTGGCAGTTCTTTATTCAGCTGTTTGGGTCAAACACAGAAGTGGATACAAGAGAGGAGAAGTGTCAGACTTTACTTAACATTTTCATTCTTTCTGGATCCATTCCTTTGGCTCAGAAAACTGCTGCAGAAACTACATAGTGTATATGATGGATCTTACTTGCTAAAACCAGAAGATTCCTTTAACCAAATGATAAGAAAACAATGGCCTCTCCTCCTTGTCCTTCTTCTTTCAGCACAGGCTTCTTCTATGATGTCAGTCATAGAAAGGTCATTTTTTCAGGGTAGGGTCCCATGTAGTGTCCTCCATACAGCCCAGCCTTGGCAGTGATACATCTACAGTGCAGACAATAAAGAAAAAAGAAAAAGCACACATACATAGAAGAAGACGCTCAACCCAAAGTATATAGAAAAAGTAAACAATATATAGTTTATTAACAGAAAAAATAAATAAAATAAAATCACTTAAAAAACATAACACAAAGTAACCCAGTAATTCAGTTGGATGGGACAAGTTGAATTGTATGTTAATAGGTAAACAAATGAAAAATATAAGTAAGGTAAATGATGGTAAGGTAGTGCTATGATAGTAGCAAAATAATCAAATTGCAATATGTGCAAATGTGTGCAATATACAGTGCCTTGTGAAAGTATTCGGCCCCCTTGAACTTTTCAACCTTTTACCACATTTCAGGCTTCAAACATAAAGATATAAAATTTAATTTTTTTGGTGAAGAATCAACAACAAGTGGGACACAATTGTGAAGTGGAACGAAATTTATTGGTTATTTTAAACTTTTGTAAAAAATAAAAAACTGAAAAGTGGGGCGTGCAATATTATTCGGCCCCTTTACTTTCAGTGCAGCAAACTCACTCCAGAAGTTCATTGAGGATCTCTGAATGATCCAATGTTGTCCTAAAAGACTGATGATGATAAATATAATCCACCTGTGTGTAATCAAGTCTCCGTATAAATGCACCTGCTCTGTGATAGTCTCAGGGTTCTGTTTAAAGCGCAGAGAGCATCATGAAGACCAAGGAACACACCAAGCAGGTCCGTAATACTGTTGTGGAGAAGTTTAAAGCCGGATTTGGATACAAAAAGATTTCCCAAACTTTAAACATCACAAGGAGCACTGTGCAAGCGATCATATTGAAATGGAAGGAGTATCAGATGACTCCAAATCTACCAAGACCCGGCCGTCCCTCTAAACTTTCATCTCAAACAAGGAGAAGACTGATCAGAGATGCAGCCAAGAGGCCCATGATCACTCTGGATGAACTGCAGAGATCTACAGCTGAGGTGGGAGAGTCTGTCCATAGGACAACAATCAGTCGTACACTTAACAAATCTGGCCTTTATGGAAGAGTGGCAAGAAGAAAGCCATTTCTCAAAGATATCCATAAAAAGTCTCGTTTAAAGTTTGCCACAAGCCACCTTGGAGACACACCAAACATGTGGAAGAAGGTGCTCTGGTCAGATGAAACCAAAATCGAACTTTTTGGCCACAATGCAAAACGATATGTTTGGTGTAAAAGCAACACAGCTCATCACCCTGAACACACCATCCCCACTGTCAAACATGGTGGTGGCGGCATCATGGTTTGGGCCTGATTTTCTTCAGCAGGGACAGGGAAGATGGTTAAAATTGATGGGAAGATGGATGGAGCCAAATACAGGACCATTCTGGAAGAAAACCTGTTGGAGTCTGCAAAAGACCTGAGACTGGGACGGAGATTTATCTTCCAACAAGACAATGATCCCAAACATAAAGCAAAATCTACAAGGGAATGGTTCACAAATAAACGTATCCAGGTGTTAGAATGGCCAAGTCAAAGTCCAGACCTGAATCCAATCGAGAATCTGTGGAAAGAGCTGAAAACTGCTGTTCACAAACGCTCTCCATCCAACCTCACTGAGCTCCAGCTGTTTTCCAAGGAAGAATGGGCAAGAATTTCAGTCTCTCGATGTGCAAAACTGATAGAGACATACCCCAAGCGACTTGCAGCTGTAATCGCAGCAAAAGGTGGTGCTACAAAGTATTAACTTAAGGGGGCCCAATAATATTGCACGCCCCACTTTTCAGTTTTTTATTTTTTACAAAAGTTTAAAATAACCAATAAATTTCATTCCACTTCACGATTGTGTCCCACTTGTTGTTGATTCTTCACCAAAAAATTAAAATTTTATATCTTTATGTTTGAAGCCTGAAATGTGGCAAAAGGTTGAAAAGTTCAAGGGGGCCGAATACTTTCGCAAGGCACTGTATGCGTAGTAATAAACTAATGTATTGTTTACTTTTTCTATATACTTTGGGTTGAGCGTCTCCTTCTCTGTATGCATGCTTTTTGTTATTTCTTTATTGTATGTTCCATTATCCTGCATACAGGACATGCTCCCCATTAGATTGGTCTATACATTATAGCGATGCCCATTCTAACTTTTGTTTACATCTACAGCGCAGACAATAGCCCCATGGCCGTGCGGTTTGCAGATGATCTTATTGATAGATGATTGTGATTGGTAACAGATGTGTCGTCTTCCTTAGGGTGAGCCAAATCCATACCATGTCCAAAGCCCAGGCTAAGGCTACTTGCAGGGATTGATGGGCGCATACTCTTATCTACAACAGAGTGTGTGCATTGTCCACTTCAGGTGTGCGGGGCTTCAGGTACAGAATGGATGTGGTCACCTCCAGATTGTCTGCGCTCACCCTAAAACCACATGGAGATGAACCATCAGATAACAATCTGTTTACAATTTTCTGGGCTATAAAGATTTTGGTTTCATTGTGACCCCATCACTGTCACTATGTGGGACCCTTCTCTTAGGCCAGTAGTATAACTCCGGTAGGTTCTTATTTGGTGCTCCTTTGATGAGACCTGCAGAGATTGGGGAGGAATCATGAATACCGAGCTCTGTATGGATTGTGGTTTTTCTTCATGTATGACATGTGTGACATCACATGATGTATCATCTCTACAATTACAATGTACATTAGTATTTTACTGCTCATAGACAGAGACACAAGAGCTGGTGCTGCCACCTAGTGGATACATGAGATAGAGATGTAGTAACTTGTATCTGCATGGAAGGAGTAACCACATGATATCAGATGAAGAGGAGCAGAGTCATCTTATTACATGGACCAAAAGAGAGGAACACCTCAGGTGTGGAGGGGAGATGGATGGAGGATTTATAAAGCCTTGTGTATATTATGAAGATTTATCCCAGGGAAGAAACCACTTTGTAGCCTGAAGAGATAAAGCCATACATGCTTATGTACTTGTATGAGGGGTATGGGCTTTATATTGGCTTTAATTTTAGGGTCAGGAGTTAAATAAAACTGAGATGAGGAGATATGGACATCCATGGAGCTTCGCTCATATGTCTCCAAGTCTGAGATGTAATGACATAATAAAGCCTCAGTACATTCTTCTGCACCCCAGGGCTATGAGGGAGCCTAGAGAGAAATTTACAGGGGTTGGAGCAAGGAGGATGAAGGAGAATGAGACATCATAAATCAGCGGACAATGACTCTATGTACGGTCCTGCCAGCTCCAGACATGACGGACTCCGCTCTCCTACTATCCCTCACACATTAGGTATAATACTGAGCTGTGCATGTAAGAGAGAGAGTTCTATGATCCGAGCCAATAGGATGTTCAGAACAGGTCACATGTCCCATCTTCTCCTATCATTGAGGCGTTTGTCAGATGTCAGTACACACTGTGCCATATTCTGTATATTTGGGATTTTAAATCAGAGCCTGGATCAGTCATTGCTGGGGTACAAGTTGTAGATATTATAAGAAGATGAATCTCCCTCTTTTTATGAATTCCTTATACATATGAATTATTATATGGGTCTATGGAATACTTTGATGGGTGATGTAGATTTACTTATTTCTTCCTTGGTATTTAGTATTTATTACCTTTGACCTGTCGTAGTCTCCCTATGTAAAGATGGTGTCGGTGTAAATTCTAGATGTCCTATTGATGTGATAAAGAGATAAGCGACCCCTGATACATGTTATCTGATGGACAATAAAGGATTATCGCTGCATGAGCCCCGTCTGGATGGTTTACATGGCCGTGTACCACACTGCACCAATAAGGTCAGATCAGATTAACCATTTATGCTTCTTAATCTCAAACTCCTGAAAATCAGGAAATATTAGGATTATCTGTACTCATTCAGCCCAGACACTACTCTGAAGCGTCTTCACAAATCCTGCGGTTATCCATATACATAATAGAAGGCTCACTAACCCTACTCCTCTGGATCTTACGCCGATGGATCTATTCCCATGATCTGATGTTTAAGTGTCTAAACTACGGTCCACAGAACTGACCAACCGGGCTACTTTTTCTCTATGCAACATATAAGCAATTGTCTGACGAAGGGTAATAACCCGAAACATTGTATTTACTGTATAACACTATTAAATTATTAAGCAGCATAACCCCATCTGGAGTGCGGTTCTAGTTTCTTTCTTCTACAATGTTTGTGGAGTGTCAGATACAAAGTATAAGATGAGACAATGTGTACAATGAGATGTATATAGAGAGTGACAGGGGGAGGTTACAGGAGACCCCCCAGAGACTGGCTATGGAAATACTGGGGACATGGAAATTCTGTGGTTACAATGTGTGACATGAGATATAGAATGTAGAAGTGACAATTATATGGGAGGAAACATCTGACAACTGAGAATGAGAACTTTACATACAGGCATTAACCAGTTATGTGCTAGTAAGAACTATATATAAGTGAATAGAATATACTGTATATATAGTTTAAGATTATTTATGACAATGTTGTCAGTAAAGCAGTTTTCGGTGTTTGGTGCTTCCAATAATTGGCGGCCATATTTGAACTTACTCCATGATATAAACTTTTTCTGTTCCACATAGAGTGCATATACACTATGTGTAATTTATATGATTAAGTATTTATGATATCATATTATTATTATTTTTAATTTTTAATTTTTTTTTTCAGGGGTGAATACAGTCAAAAAATTACCAAATAAAATGACATCTTATCCTGCAAACAACAAGCCCTCATCCAGCTCTATCAACAGAAAAATAAAAATGCTATGCCTCTCAGAAGATGGTGATGCAAAACAACTGCTTTTTTTTTTTTATCCAAAATAGGTTTTTATTGTGCAAAATTAGCAAAACATAAAAACAATATAAATAATTGCACCAATCCATAGAATAAAGGTAACTTAGTATCTGTACTGCGACGGGAAAATATCTAAAATTGTTAAAAAACTATGTCAGAAATGATGTTCTATTAACACCCTCCCTTCAGAAAGAATAATAAAATGTAGTCAATAAGTTATAGGCACCCAAAATGGTGTCATTAAAAATGGAATCTCATCCTGCAGAAAAAAAAAATAAAAATCCCTCATATGGCTCCATCAAAGGAAAAATAAGTTGAGTACGCAAATATCAGGATGCACCCCAGGTTTAGAGATTACGAGGGAAAAGACACGAGAATGGACTTCCCATAATGCTCCCCATCCTGGGAGTTAGTAGGAAAGTAATGTGGGATTTGTGTACTCAGTGCACTGCCCACGCCTCACATATTCACTGTATACCATCTGCTGTGCATTTACATGTAGGACGTTTCTAAAATCAGGAAACACAGCATAATAACTGCAGAGCTGACTTTTCACAGTGCCATAAGCTGGGCATGACATGTTGGGCACTGAAATGACATATACCTAGAAAAATTTCACTTTTCATTTTGCACCATCCACTGCACATCTATTTTTGGAAAAGCATCTCTGAGGTCAAAATGATTTCTCAACTCCTTGATACATTTCTTGAGGATGTAGTTTCTAAAATAAAGCCACTCTTGGTACTTTCCATTGCACTGGCACCTTAGGGGCCCTATAAATGCCTCATGGCGCCTGAAAATGAATCCATCAAAATCTTCCCTACAGAAGTGTAATGGCGCATCTCCCCTTCTGTGCCCTGCCGTGCGCCCAAACAGAAGTTTTCATCCGCATATGGGGCATTAACATACTCAGGAGAAATTGTGCAGCAAATAATGGGGAGCCCTTTCTCCTACTACTCCTTATGCAAGTGAAAAATATATGGATAAAGCAACAATAGAAATTTTCATTTTTACTACCCAATGCTAATAAAATTTATGAAACATCTGTAGGGTAAGAATGCTCTGAGAGGAGAAGTTTCCAAAATGGGGTCATTTTTTGGAGTTTTCCATTGCACTGGTATTTTAGGAGCTCTGCAATTGAGACATTTCACCTGAAGATCATCCCAGAAAAATATATCCTCCAAAAGCAAAATAATGCTCTTCCCATTCCAAGCCCTGCCGTGTTATTGAGAGAAATACAATTCTAGATTTCACCTCCATTTTTTTTTGATTCCTGTGAAATGTTTATTGGATTAACAAACTTCCTAAATGCTATTTTGAATGTTATGAGGGGTTTAGTTTTAAAAATGAGGTGATATATGGGGAGGGGGCAGTGACGTAACTAGGAATGGTTGGGACCCAAGGCGAACATTTGACATGAACAGTAAAATATGCTCAACAGTGGCCCCAGATAGTATTATATGCTCAACAGTGGCCCCACACAGCATTATATGCTCCACAGTGGTCCCCATACAGCATTATATGCTCTACATTGCTCCCCCCACACAGTATAATATGCTACCCACAGTGGCCCCACACAGTATAATATGCTCCACACAGTGGCCCCCACCCTGTATTATATGCCCCCCGCAGTGGTCCCCACCCAGTATTATATGCCCTCCACAGTGGCCCCCACCCAGTATTATATGCTCAGCAGTGGCCCGAACCCAGTATTATATGCTCCCCACAGTGGCCCCCACACAGTATTATATGCCCCCCACAGTGGCCCCCACCCATATTATATGCTCTACATACAGTGGCCCCCACCCAGTAGTATATGCTCTACAGTGGCCCCCACCCACTAGTATATGCTCTACAGTGGCCCCCACACAGTATTATAAGCTCCCAACAGCCCCCCCCCTCTGCTTCGGTGCTATTATTATACTCTGGGGTCTCCTCAGACCGCAGAGTATAATAATCAGAGGCCCTGGGAAGGTGATTAAAAATAACAAACACTCATACTCACCTTGCCTTACCTTTCCTGGGCATCCTCGCTCCATCCTGCCATCTTCAGCGTCTTCAGGCCCTCTTCCGACGTCGCTGCTGAGGCCTGTGATTGGGCCTCAGCGGTCACGTAGGGGCGCACTGACTTCATTACGTGGCCGCACCCCATGTGACCACTGGGGCCTAATCACAGGCCTCAGTCACATGATAGAAGAGCGCTGGAGAGAACGCTGCACCCAGGAGAGGTGAGAATATGTATTTATTAATTTCAGTCACCTCCCCTGGGTGCCCTGCCCTGCCATCTATTGGAAAGGGGCCTGCAATATGCCCTGGCCCCTTTCCAATAACAGTATGTATAGCGGTTGTGGTCAGGTCGCACCCCCTGCGACTGTGATCGTTACGCCACTGGTTTGTGGGGTTTGCGGTAGCGGCTGCCACAGTTCTCTGGGCCCCCTAATGTCCCGGGGCCCTGTGGCAGCTGCTACTGCTGCTACCCTGGTATTTAGACCCCTTGGAGGGAGGTATAATATAAAGGCTTTTAAAAACCTCTTCAGAACTGAACTGGTCCTGAAAAATTTGGCTTTTGAAATATTTTTGAAACTTTGGAAACTTGCTGTTAGAATTGTAAGCCTTCTAACATCCTAAAATAATGAAGGACTTGTAAAAAATTGTACAAACATAAAGCAGATATATGGTAGATAATATTTATGAGGTAATTTGGGTTGAAGCTCCCCAGCTCCTTTCCCATAATGCCTTGTGATATGTAGATGCTAAGTAGAGGGCAAAAGGCAATCCAATCTCTACACACCTTCACTGGTGCTCTCCTCAATGTGAGAGATTCTTGTCCCTATCTGTCTGAAAAGCAGAGAACGGCGCCTGACACTATTACTGTATATAGTGAATATCTGGATGGAAAAGCTTTGTTACTGCTCTGTGTGTTGTTCATCAATATGTTTCTCCTTAACAGTTCACCATGTGGCCAGGCATGGTATTGCATGTAAAACCATTAAAAACATTACATTGTGTAGGTTACTGTATTGTAAATTTAACCATTTATAAATCGATATATGTTGCTATTTGTGAGTAAGTAATTGTTAAACAGTTTGAGGAGTTGAAGGAATATCAATTAGGTAAAGAATTCTCTCATCTCCTACAATTTATCACAGACTAAAATATTTGGAAATCTAAAAACAGACAAAAAGAGGAAGATTTATCAAGACAGGCATTGAAATCACCAGTCTTGATAAATCTTCCTATTTTTGTCTGTTTTTAGATTTCCCAGCACCCCCGGACTACAAGCTTAATTTATGACAAGGTTCTCTCCTCTCCATATAGTAAGTGCACCTAGAATGACATCTATACCAACTCGTAGCTGTCATAGATTTCACTCATCACTGGCATAAATGATGATAAATCCACTAGAGCTGATGGCCCCCGCCATGTCACAACCCTGCCATGTTCCCTTTTTGTCAAGGGCAGCGTAAAAATGCTATTTGAATTATATAAAAATATGCAAATGTAATTAAAAAATTCCCAAACCCCTGGTCATATGGTATAAAGTTTGGTTATAAAGTTTGGCTTGGTTATAAATCACCACTGCTATTGGCTTTAATGTGTCTGGTCAGCCATTGGATTATTAGATTGGAGAGCCAAAGCTCTGACACTAAATTCACATAGTCCTATCCCCGAGACATAACTCACAGTACAGGGATAAACAGAGCAGCGTCTCCGCTATTACTTACTGTATCCTTGTACTGTTATAAGATGGTGCAGACACACACCTTAAACATTTAATAATAATAATAATAATAATAATAATAGTCCTTTAATAGTCCCACAATGGGGAAATTCAGTGTGTTACAGCAGCAAAGATAAGCAGATACAAATACAAATACAACATGTACAGGAATGTTCCAAGGTAAGAGGCATTACACTGATAGCAGGCAGACAGATAGGACGTAGCAGGGGGGGGGGGGGGGGGGGTTATAACAGGCAGAAAGATATTTCAGTTCTCTGCGTGTAATGATCTCCACTTAGGTCGGTGTTGGTTGTACAGCCTAACCGCGGTGGGGAGGAAAGACTTCCGATAGCGCTCCTTCTCACACCTAGGGTGGAGCAGTCGGTCACTGACAGATCACAGTCTCATGCATGGAATGGGACTTCTTCTTCTGCATGGAGCTCACCACGGACAGTATCCTTCTGTCACCCACCACCTGCACTGGGTCCAGTGGGCTCCCCAGGACAGAGCTGGCCCTTCTAATCAGCTTGTCAAGTTTATTTCTGTCCCTGGTTGATATACTGCTCCCCCAGCAGGCCACTCCAAAGAAGATGGCCGATGCCACTACCGAGTTGAAGAAAGTCCTAAGAAGTGCCCCCCGGATTCCAAAGGCTCTCAGCTTCCTAAGCAGGTAGAGCCTGCTGTGGCCCTTCCTGTACAGGGCCTCCATGTGATCTGCCCAGTCCAGCTTATTATTAAGGAGCAAACCCAGGTACTTATAGGTGTTCACAATCTCGATGCCCGTCCCCAGGATGTCCACTGGTTTAGGAGGGCTTCTGCCTTTGCGGAAGTCCACCACCATCTCCTTGGTCTTCCCCACGTTAATCTTCAGGTGGTTCTGGTGGCACTAGTCCACAAAATCCTGGTTCAGTTCTCTGTACTCCCTGTCATCATCATCTGTGATGAGACCCACTATTGCAGAGTCGTCAGAATACTTCTGTAGGTAGCAGCTGGATGAGTTGCACCTAAAATCTGCAGTGTACAGTGTGAAGAGGAAAGGGGCGAGAACCGTACCCTGAGGTGCCCCCGTATTACAGATCACGGTACCTGACACACAGTCTTGGGCTCTCACGTATTGAGGTCGATTTGTGAGGTAGTCTAGGATCCAGTTGGAGAGGTGGTGGTCCACTCCAGCAAGGCCCAGCTTGTCCCTCAATAACCTGGGCTGTATGGTGTTAAAAGCACTGGAGAAATCAAAGAACATTATTCTCACTGTGTTCCCTGGTTTCTCCAGGTGAGACAGAGCCCTGTGCAGAAGGTGGATGATGGCATTTGTGCCTTCCTGCAAGGAAACGGTTAAACCCCTGTCCCGATTACACATGTGACTGTGGAGAATGCAGAGTTAGTAGAGCTTAGTGCACCACAACATGGCATAGCCTGGTTACTGATATGTTGTATCCTGTGCTGTGATGTATCACCATTATTACTACTTATTCTATGTCTTATAACAATATAGAAGATGTAGATGTGTATGAGAAGAGGCTGCACCACTGAAGACGTCTCATCTCAGCTTGTTCTCTATAATATAACATATGATTCTTCTCTGTAAGGAAATGAGGAAGGAGGTTTTTGTACAGCTCTGTATCACTGTGTGAGAGGAGCGCTATAATACTGCTGACAGTAATAATCTGCTGCGTCGTCTTCTGTCACTCCTTGGATTGTAAGAGTGAATGAAGTTCCAGATCCAGATCCAGTGAACCGGTCTGGGACTCCTGTATGTCTGTAGATTGCAGCATAGATAAGAAGCTTTGGCCGTTGTCCTGGTTTCTGTTGGTACCAGTGTATGTAATTGAATGTGCCATCACTAACACTGGAGCTGGGATTACATTGTATCACAGCATTATCTCCTGGAGACACTGCAATGTGTTCTGGAGTCTGCGACAATATAATCTGTCCATAAGAAGCTGAAGAAACACAAAGACATCAGTCACAAATACAACAGAATCATATCTAGGAGTGTATATGGATTATATCTATCTATTTGTCTATCTATCTATTATTTATCTATCTATCTATGTGTCTATCTATATATTATCTATCTATATATTATCTATCTATCTATCTATCTATCTATCTATCTATCTATCTCCTATTATCTGTATCTATCTATCTATATATCTATTATCTATCTATCTATCTATCTATCTATCTATTATCTATCTATCTATCTATCTATCTATCTATCTATCTATCTATCCTTCTATCTCATTCTCCTTTTACCTTGAATAAACAGATACAGGACACAGAACAGATGTCTCAGAGAAATCCTCATTGTGCCCACAGTCTGTCACTGATACAGATCAGTAGGTTACACCACTAGTTATATATGATGAAATCTACTGGAGATATCTCAGAGGTTCTTCATGTAAAACTATGTAAATTCTTTCCTCTTCTTACCATCAGTCTCATGGTGGATATAGGTTTACATATTCTTCATAACCACATGTATAAGATTTGCATTTTTCTCACATCCGGCCATTGGTTTGATAGAAGGCTGAGGATTTCTACAAGTTCATTCCTTCAGTCAATTCTTTGTGTTGTCTTCTTCATGGCTCTTATGTCTTATATAAAGGTTAGGCTAGGTTCACACCTGTGCTTGGATTTCGTTCTGGGATTCCGTCCCCGAATCTGCTTGAAAAATTTGCCGAAAACTGTTAGTCCTGAGCTCTTACATGGGCGCTCACCCTTATATGATCACAAGCCACTCAGTTACCACACTGATACATGCCCTTAGGTTTATCGGGCAGCCAGTTTTTTGTTGTTGTCGCTGGGGGGTATGACGTGACTATGAACTAGGAGATCTTTTATACTTTTGCCTCTAAGCAGGTAAGCAGGTAAAAAAAAAAAAACTAAATTTGTGTCAGTGTCCAAATATATATGGACCTAACTGTATATTGGAAGCTCTTTTACTTCTACCCCATGTTGAATACATTCCTGACTTTGGCTAAAAAAAACCGCAGCAACATCGACAACAAAAAAAGTTGCGTTTCTGCACCGTGGGGCCTCGGCGTAAATGCTACTTTGAATGCTATGAGGGGTTTAGTTTTTAAAGTGGGGTGATATATGGGGAGGGGGGTATAATATAAAGGTTTTTAAAAACCTTCTCAGAACTGAACTGTTTCCAAAAAATTTGATATGTAATTCACAGGGTTTTTGCCTCTTTACATTGAATCATTTTTAGTTTATAATGTGTGTAAATGAAGAGTAAATATGGATCTGTTCAGATATAGTAAGTTTAGGAAACTTTTTTGGGCGTCGTCTCTTACTTTTCCAAATGACTGTACACTAATACATTTACAACATTTACATAGCATACTATCTACTGTTCTCAGGGGATGACACCTGCAATGATCCATCTCATGGGGTTACTGGGACTTGTTGTTTTGTCTTTGACATTTGACATTGGTGAAACTTCTTCCAGTTGTTCTCCTAGTGGTTTGTATCTACAAAACCTTTCATTTTCTGGCTGCACAGTCTGTATGTGACACAGCGCCTGCATACTGTTTTTGTAGTTTGTGTTCACAATTGCCCTATATTCTGGATATTGTGTACCTGCTGCATAGCGTGGTGTTCTATATTTGGTCGCCGCGGATTATTCTCTTTTTTCTTGATATATTATGTTTGCTATACATGCGGTTTATGTAGATATTTGTTACTACAGCACAGATGTATAGCAGGATTATAATCTGACAGATTGTGTATTGTATGTCATTGTTCAGTAGGTGCGTCCAGTTTACATTTATATTCTCACAGGACTAGGAGTTACAGCACTCGTACCATAACTTCCATTTTTTCTCCGGCTATATATACATATTTGTTATTGTATGGATTTGATATACTTGTATGATCCTTTTTTATTTATTGGTATTTATGGGGAATTTATGAATTTATGAAATCCCTTTTATATGTATATTTATGGACTATATATATTTGTTATGTATTAGATATTTGTACATATTTAGTGTATGTAACTGGTATTTGACTGGAGGTTTATTGGGATATATCCTTGGGGAGAATGTTTTCTGAGATAGATTGTATACTACAGTTCTGTCTGTCTTGATATTTGGGGTCGGGGGCTGGATCTGATACCATGGGTCACTCCCAATCAGGTTTTTAATTGTTTTTAACTTTTCTTTTTTGTCCATCCTGCATTCAGCTTGTCCCCCTGGGCAATGGGAGGATCAACTCACACTGAGCTGAGTGCAGGATGGGTTTAGTGATGATGCAGCAGTGTCAGTAATAGAAGAAATCTCTCCCTGTGCTCTGAGGTCCTCATGTGACTAAAGAATAAAAGTGCTTTTTCTCTGCATCCCTGGGGCTCTGAAACATAAGAAAGGTTGTTTTTTATTCTGTTAACAGCATCTATGGGAGCGGTTTAAAGTAACTGGGGGCAGTGATAGACTCCCTTTATAGAGATTATGTAGATTATTATTCCCTGCACTGGTAAACTTTTTTACTAATATACGTACACCTCGGGCCCCCAGAGTCCAGTTTATTACCTGTGCAGAGGGCAGCTAGGGTGGGCAGAGGGCTCCAGGGGTGTTTATTAGTAATAAAGCTTCACCAGTGCTAGTAATCCCTGGGTAAACCCTTTTGTTAATAACTTTTAGAGGTACTTTTGTGGGATATTGGGATTTTTTTCACATTCTGTGATATTTGGACCATGTGATGGACATAAAAACTAGTCCAAGGAAAATATCCTGTAGATTTACCGTAGGGTCAAAGGTGAGTCCTTTTAGCAAAGATGTGACATGCTTGTGTCTGGATACTGTTTTATTGGTAATCTGTATCTACTATGTATTTCAGTGTAGACAAAAACTACACAAAAAAATCGTCAAATGGATCAAAATATAAAGTTATTTTGCTTTACAGAACAAACATCACTTTAGTAATTCTGGAAGACTGTAAAATTCTACATTATCCCAATCCTGATAGATATTTCTTACTTTATTATCCAGCTATAGAATGAGGGAGATTCAGGGATTATTTAGAGTCCTGGGCTTAGATTCCTGTTCTCCACAGCACTGGCGATGTGAAAGGGGAAGGAGGTTTCTGGTGTAACAAGCTGCCTCCCAGCATAACATAACAAGCCGTGTACTGTATCCTGTCCTGAAGGATCCAAAGGATGAGGAGAAGAAGAGAAGGACTGAATAAACGTCTCCAGACACATTTATAGATTTTATTCATTTCTTTGGTCGGCACAAGGTGAAGAAAGAAGAAAATATAATTACACAATAAAATCTATTTTGTAGCATTTATTTTTATTTAACCCTTCATATTCAGTTTCAGCTTCTATAAAGGCAAATCTTTCCTTTATATGTATTGTACATGCCATTATTGGTGATCAGTTATCAATATCATGTAAGATAAAATGAGACATGTGACGTGTACGTGTTGTCAGGGGGACACAGAAGAAGAAGAAGACTTCAGGTTTATATCATCACTTACACTATTTGTAAATTTTGCTTTTGCTCCATATTCTTTACATTCACCGCAGACATCCTTTATCTATAGCACATGTAGTACAGTAATTCTCCTTATACATTATAATGTTATGATAAAAGTGGAAGGAGATATTAGTATGGCTTTATATTATGGTGTGGGAGTGATGGTTATTGCATAGAGTAATAATCGGCTCCATCATTTTCTGTAGATCCTCTTGTTGGCAGGATCCAGTAAGTTGCTGCTTTGGATCCTTAATATCGTTCTAGGACTCCTGATTCTCGGTCACTGACTTTATAAACAGTTATATTTGGAGGTTGTCCTGGTTTATGTTGTAGCCAGGCTAATGCATCAATCTTCAGTCTGTATAGTAGACACTTCCACTGACTGTACATGAGATGTGACTGTATCTCCTGGTGAAACCAACGTGTACGGTGACGTGGACACTAACTCAGTACAGCCTGTCCCAAAGATCCTGGCCAGGTAGATGATGTCATAAATCATGTGTTGTACATATAATTCTCACTGAATACATTTCATTTACTACATAATAAAGGTCCTGGAACATATTCATTATGTCTATAGCAATCTAGATACAGCAATAGCCCTTACTAATAATAGTCTAATATAATATATATCTCCTATTAGTCACATTACAGTGCCTGGAAGGTAAAGACACAGGACACAGAGCAGATATGGGGGAGAAATCTTCATTTCTGAGCTGTCACAGACACAGATTATGAGACGTCTCCATCAGCTGTTTATAGTACAAGAAGTCTATAGGGAATTATACTCTGGTTTCTCGTCACACCAAACAAATCTTTCATCTTTTACTGAAGATTTCCATGGAGAGCAACAAAAAGCAATGTTTACATGCTTCAGCTTGCTGGGGCAGAGATCTTACTGTTTTCTGCAAAAATTTATTCACTTCTATTACTGGATTCCTATGGCAGTAATGACAGGACTGGGCGTCTTCAATAGGGTCCAGGATGTCAAGGAAACAGATCATCGCTCCCTAATTCCAAGACATCACAGCAGCGCCCTCTACAGCTGATCCTCAGATGTCTTGTCCATAGAGAGTGTTTAAGGGTGGGTTCACACTACTGTTGGATATCCGTTCTGATAGTGTTCATTAAAAAAAATAAAATGGACACCTATCATAACAAACATTAACGGACACTGATGTCAATGTGTCCATTTTTTAACTGATCCATTTAATGGACACATTAGCATCAGTTGGTGTCCACTTTTATACTGTCTGTTTTTGCTTTTTTTTTTGTTTCTGCTTTCTGAGCATGCGTAGAAAAAAAACGTACAGTAATAGCGCACAGTATAATGGATGACCATCCTTTACTTTCCATTACCCATAGACTTTAATGTAAAAAATAATGGACGCTTGACGTCCGTCATGAAACCGTTTTTTTTAACAGACACAAAAGTCCTGCATGTAGGATTTTTTGTCTGCGAAAAAAAAAATGCACATGTGACGGATTTGTTGTATAACGGACACTAATGGACACAAGATAAAATTCCATTGAAATGAATGGAAATTTTAACGGATTTTTGACGGTTCAGCTAGTGTCCGCTGTTAAAATCTTGTAACGCACAATAGCAACGGACACTACTGACGGTCACCAGCAGTAGTGTGAACAACCCCTAAGAACACTTGGTGAGAATCTCGAAGTTCACAATTTGTTATTGTTTTTAAGAACATATAAGATGTAGATGTGTATGAGAAGAGGCTGCACCACTGAAGACGTCTCATCTCAGCTTGTTCTCTATAATATAACATAAGATTCTTCTCTGTAAGAAATGAGGAAGGAGGTTTTTGTACGGCTCTGTATCACTGTGTGAGAGGATAAGATGCACCCTGCTGACAGTAATAATCTGCTGCATCGTCTTCTGTCACTCCTGAGATTGTTAATTTGTAATTAGTTCCAGATCCAGATCCAGTGGACCGGTCTGGGACTCCTGTATGTCTGGTGGTTGCAGCATAGATAAGAAGCTCTGGCCGTTGTCCTGGTTTCTGTTGGTACCAGTGTAAGTAGCTGCCTATACCAGTACTGGCTGTAACTGAGATGGTGACTGTATCTCCTGGGGACACAGACATATAATCTGGAGATTGGATCAGTACAATCTGTGCACAGGATCCTGAGGAGGAGAAATAAGAGGAGACATGAATGTATTTCTATCATGGCTGTAATATGTCTATATCTGTGCTGCTGTACGTTACACTGTGTCAGTAACTCTCACCATGAATAGAGATCAGTAAGACACACAGCAGAAGCCCCTGAGAAGCCATCTTTATGTCTCTGGAGTGACAGCACAGACTATAGAGATGTCACCTGTACATTGTTTCCTATATACCAGCTGTAATCCCTGGGGAGAGGCCCCTGAGAGCAGATACACAAATATCACATGGAAATCATCTTCTACTTCTCACCATCACACTTATTGCCTCTTTATGACATTTCTCTTTCTAGTGTATATTTCTTCTTGTTATTTTGCTATTTCTATCTATTTAGTACATTGATGGGTAAAAGGATCATTTTATTGCACATAAAGGCTTAATCTATTTCAGGCATAAAATATATTATTCAGAATTTCTTGTAAAACCAGCTATAAAACTGTAAATATTCAGAAAACTAAATAGAAATAACTAAAAAACTTCTCAAATTCTTAACCTCCCACTTGGGTTGAAAATATCAACAATGTTGATTTTTTTTTTTTTTTTAAAACAAATTAAACTTGAATTCTAAAATAATAATAATAATATTACCAATAATAATAAAGAATCATTATATCTAAAACAATGTCAGATTTTTTAGTTCATGCGGTTTTCAAAGCTACAACTTTTTTTCTGGATCATTCAAATAATTTGAATTTAAGTCTTTGAGTCTTTTTTGAGTAGATAGGGCTTAATTTTTATGTCATTTTTATTTAAATATTTTAATATTTTTTGTTTAGTATCCAAGTAATTATTTTTTTTTTTTAATTTTTAAAATAATATCAATGTTGCTATAATATTTTTGTATTCTTTCTCCATTATTTTAATTGTTATGAAGGTAACTTTTGGCTTTGTTTTTATAAATGTAATTAATTAATTAATTTCTTGTTTTCTTTATTTTTATTTTTTTATACATTGTGGATTTTAACGTTTCTCTCTCTCTCTCTTTCTCTCTCTTATTCTTTTTCATTTAAAGTTGCTTTTAGAATATTGTTGCTTTGTATCCCTGCTCTCTAGTCCTGAATATTATATTCTGGAAGCAATACTGATGTATCAATAATAGAAGCATTGCATCTTACATTATAATATACTACACTACAGAGATGATGCGGTGACGGAAGGAGCGATCCTGGTTTTCACAGTCTTTGAGCTCCATCTGATGTTGAAACATTTAATTTCAGTAGCTAAAAAAACTAAAGAAGTTAAACAATTGAAATAAAGTGTTTAGACCAGATAACTAATGTTAGAATTAAAGGGCATGTAAGGATAAGAACATGTTTTCAGTGTTTTGTTTCTGACACAGCGCCTCCTTATTCCATGATTTGTTTCTAGTATTGCGGCTCAGCTCAGATGAAGTGAATCAGGTCCTGTGTGTCATGGCTTCCACTTTCTGCAGTTACAGATGTTTCCTTCCTTTTCAAGACAATACTGTTGTGTGATATTCTATGTGTGTCTGTGTGTGACAGCTCATTGTGTGTTTTGTGATATTCTATGTGTGTGTGTGTGTGACAGCTCATTGTGTGTTGTGTGATATTCTATGTGTGTCTGTGTGTGACAGCTCATTGTGTGTTGTGTGATATTCTATG